>JAGGAQ010006144.1:0-33100 GCA_017657225.1 Termitomyces sp. T69sscA
GCTAGTTGCCTCCTCGACACCCCCAACTCCCTCCCTATATATACCTGTCAGCAATGTGCATGGACCAGGCGTTGTTCACGTGATTCCGCTGCTTTCCTGGCCTACCCGGAGTGCCATCGTCGCCTTGGCGTGTCCAGGCCCTCTGGAGGAATGGTTCAGTCTTAGTCTGGCAAAGACCATCTCTCCGGCCCTTTCCTAGCTGGTCAGCCCCTTTCCTTGTCCTCCGTCCCTCCCTCCTATGGGTTTGTGCACGTGGCATTTGAGCGGTCAGTCCGCAGGTAAGCGTAAGTGGTAAATGGTAGTTGGTAAGTACGGTTAACAGAGGTTCATTGGGCGGTTTGATGGCCCATCACCGGGTCAGTGATCCATGATGGCGGCCATCGCCGAACACAGCCACCTGCCTGTCCAACTCCAAGATTATGATACAATCACCAAGATCTTGATTTCATCATGGATCACTGATCCATGATGGCGGCCATTGCCAAGCACAGCCACCTGTCCAGAACGTCGAGATTCCGATGTTGTGATGGATTTGTGATCTCATCACTCGGTCATTGCCTTTGCATCAGTCTGGCTTCTTTTTGTCATTGACGTGTTGTTTTCCCCGCCATGTGGGTTCATTGGTTTTATTCAATATGAAGGTATATCTACCGTTTTCAATATATATCGTGGCTTACCGTTTTCAGCTCGCAATATCCCTTCATATTACTAGAGGAAATGCTCCTTAAAGGTGTGGTTGCCATCATACATGTCTGGGAGTGCTAGACATGGTATCTGTGCCTAAAGACCTGCCAGAGCTGCCAGAGCTACTGGAGAGGGTTCTGCCACCAGAGGTGGTGTGGTGATAAGGGGTAGGCACTCTAGCAGTGCTTGGAGGGATTGCAAGATGTGATTGGTGGTTTGGCAAAGGGTGGAGAGTTCAGTCATGTGGTGGATGAGAGAAGCTTGAGTCAGTTGCACTTGCATCTCTAGATGTAGCAGGTGGGTCCAGGCATTCTAAGGAGCCAGAGCATCTGGAGGAGTGTTTGGATTGGCAAGCTGAAACATAGAGTTCTGCAGGTGTTTAAGCCTGGTGGAGAAGTGACAAATAGAGGCCCAGAAGGTCCTGGCAGGCTATGAGAGGCTTCCAGACCAGAGTTAGAAGACTTATACAATGGTCACTAGTCACCTAGCAAAGGGAAATCTGAAGAGAACAAGTCTAAAGCTCTCTGCTGCTTGGTGCAGCACATCAGCAAGCGGTGGAGGCATGAGAATAACTGTACAGGTGACCAGAGCTAACCTCAACCTTGGATAATCTTTGAACAGGGAGTGCAGGAAGTTCTAGGGTTTTCCTAAAAAGAAAATGACCTCCAAAGATCTCCAGAGGTCTAGAACAAGCCTTGGAGGTCTAGAGTGAGCCCTGGGGATCCCAAAGAGTGGTGTAGAAGGTCAGCTGGAGCATAGTGAAGTGCCAAAAATGGAAGTCCCCTAACAGCTTGTCATGTTTAAAGTGTTAAAAAATAGGGTAAAAATCACAAAAATGTCACTGCCATTCAAATGATGGTGGTCACTAGGGTGTTGTAGCAGTGTTACTTAGTCCACAGCAATTAAGAAAATAAATAAAATAAATAAAAAACAAAATGACTGATTAAAAAGGAGTATATAACATGAACATGAAGACTTGTTGTGGGATTCAAACTTCAGCCCTTATAAAGGGCACTAGGTGGACCATAAGCACTGTAACCACTGGTCCACAAGCCTACACCAATATTTGTGTTATTACTCCTCTTGACACAAAGGCAGGCTCATCACTGCTGCCTACTTCCAATTCCAAGCTCCAGCCTCAGGGCTCCCACCTCCCCAACTAGCTCCACTGAACTCCAGGAACACACACCACCTGGCCTGCTACACACTCAGCCATTACTGCCACCCTCAGTATC
This sequence comes from Termitomyces sp. T69sscA, assembly GCA_017657225.1. Lineage (NCBI taxonomy): Eukaryota > Fungi > Basidiomycota > Agaricomycetes > Agaricales > Lyophyllaceae > Termitomyces > Termitomyces sp. T69sscA. Next base: position 1,920 of record JAGGAQ010006144.1, read on the forward strand.
CATCACCACCACTTCCAGCATCCTCTTGGTCATCACTGCTTGTTGGCACCACATCAGCACCTTCCCCACCTTTCCTGCTTTACTCTTTGTTCTGCCATCATTCCATGAATCCTCCACACTGCCAAAGTAACACTCATTCTTCTGGAAACTTTCTTTGTACTGCACAACCACTGCCAACATCCATGCTAGCCTTGCACAATTCTCAGACCATACCTGGAGCCCCAATGTTGTGACTCATCACTGGAGCATGGACCTGTAGCCTGGAGCTTACCTGCCACCAGTATGTAAGTCATAGCATAGCACTTAGTACAGTAGTCTTGATATTGCCATAATTTCTGTTTTTGTTCATGTCTGTGCCCTTGGTCTCAATTTCTCCTTTGTTTTGTTACTTCTATCTTGTCTCACCCCACTTGTCTTGTTTTGTTTCATACTTACCTCATATTGTCTTGTTTTTCCACATCTCTACTCATCTCATCTCATACTTCACTCAATCTATTCTTTTTGACTTTCTCACTTTGATTCAGCTCCCCAAGTTCTCTTCTAACCCATCTCCGTCATCTCTGGTCCAACTTTTCACTTTATTCTTTCTTTGTCTCTCACCTTGACTCTTTCTGTCACAATCCGCTACCGACTCCCGGGACTCAGCCCCGGCCCCAGGACTCCAGCACTCCCAAAACCACCCCCATAACCGCCCCGGGCCCGGACCGCCACCCAGCCAACTCCCCCGGCCATCACTGCCCATCACTGCCCATCAACGCCACAGCCACCGCCACTCGCGGCACCCCCCAGCCATCACCACCGTGACCGCCACATCAGTGCCAGGTCTCGGCTATCACGTCACACCGGCGCCGGTGCCACCCACCACCCCCGACCCATGCCGAGACCCCCATCATGCATCATGATCGCGCATCACTGCCGCCGACCTCCGCACGCCATGCCCCGCTCCCACTCCCTCCTCACCACACCACCCCTGCGTGTCTCTGCGTTCCCAGTGCAAGACCTCCGTGCCACGCGACATGTCTTAACCTCGCCCCATCCCGCGCGGCCCCCGGGTCTCATCCCAAGCCCCGGCGCCACAACCCGCTGCTGGAACCTGGGCCTGACCCCCGGGCCATATGTACTATGTAGTATATAAGGCGCAGAGTAGTAAGTAGGTACTCTAGTCTTGATATTACCGTAACCCCGTCTTGTCTGTTGTGTTTTTGTCTCTATTTCATCTCTCGCATGTCCCGGTCTCATCACTTTTACTTGCTTCTTTTCTCATACTCATCTCGTTTCGACTATCTGCCTTGTCTCCACTCGTCTCATACTTCTAATCTATTCTCATTGTTCTCTTCTCTCTTCTCTACTCTAAGTTCTCTTGACTCTCCGTTCCCGACTCCTCTCTTCGACTTAATCGTTTCCATCCCCCGCTATCTTATCTCGACTCTTTCCCCTTTTGGCTGTCTGACTTCCCCGGCTTTGCTTCTATCCCCGGGACTCGCTAAGTCCCCACGTCTGATTTTCTCTTGATCCCCGGGACTTGCCCACGCACCAGCGCTTGCTCGTCTCCCTCTCTTGCACCCCCAGGACTCACGCCAACCCCCAGCACTCGTCCTTCACCCTCCCTGGCACTTGTCTCACCCACCGGCGCTACCGGCACTCTTCCACACCCCGCCCCCCGCCCCGCTTCGGTCTCCTATGCCTCATGCTCCTCCTGGTGCTCTGTGTTTGTGCACACGGTGCTTAGCCGTAAGGTGGTTCGCCCAGTAGACTGAGCCCCCGTGGTCAGCAGAACCTGACACTTTCCATTCTTGGCTTGGCTAATTTTCATGCCCTCTACCTCTGGTCCTAGAACTTGTCTGTCCCCACTACTTGTCTTGGCCCTTCAACTACTGTCCTCAGGACTCACTTACAACCCCAGAACTCATCTCTTGTTTCTTCATGTACTTCCAGCACTTGGTCCTTGCAGCCACCACTCCAGATGTGACCAGTGTTCCTTGTCCTTAGTCTTGTTGCATCCCCAACCCCATCTCTTGGTCTCCTATGCCCTGCACTTGTTGAAAATACTTACCATGCATGTAGTACATCACATCTGCCTAGTAAGCACTCACTGAGTAATCTGAGCTTCCATGGTCAGCAGAACCTGACAACCCCTGCTTGTCAACTTTACATCACCCCAGCACTACCAAAAAACATTTCCACACCAACACCACACACCCAGAGCCAAAAACAGAGGAGCAGCAGGAAGCTTTTATTTATGTCTCTGGATTTCATGGAAATGTATTAGAGGGAGGAAGTTCTGTGCTCCATGACAACTTGTGTGTTGCCTCTGTGGCAATCCTTGTTATTAGTTCCTGTGCCTTTCCCTTGTAGGTACTTGGCTTGGAGCAGCATGGACAATTTTTTCATATGCCTTTTCCTAACCATGGTGGTGGTTCAGGTACAAGTTCCCCCTGTATGGAATCTTTTTCCCTTTTAAAAAGGAGCATTTTGGCAAGACAACTAAAGAAAAGGACCAGCTTTGAAGGTATCACTGACTAAGTGAATGGCACCATACAGTACGTGAGACTACTTAATCGATGCGCGACTAGGGTCCCTTCAGATCGCGTCACGTGATGTTATTGAGGGTTGCTTATGTAAAGTATCTGGTCAACTAATCAATTAATCTATCCGTTTCACTTCAACGTTCAAGTTTCCATCTTCCACGACCACGACGAATGCAAGGATTTAACAAGTGATGTCTTCTCCATATGCACTGACATCTCGAACTGATACGGAACCCAGATATTATCCTCCAGATTATGATCCTTCATATGGCAGTCTTAATTCGTATAGAGGTCCCTCCACTCTTTGCTCGAGGAATCATATCTAAATGTTTTTTTTGGCAGGGAAGCATGCTTTAGGGGACAGAGCTCGAAAGCTTGATCGAGGAATCCTTATTACCCGCTTCGAGCTACCATTCAACATCTGGTGGTGCGTGCACATCTTCGTTTGTCTTTTGCTCCTTATAACAAATGTCTATATAGCGGGACATGTAACAACCACATTGGGATGGGCGTACGCTACAATGCCGAAAAGAAGAAAATAGGGAACTATTATTCCACGCCTATATATTCTTTTCGATGCAAGTGCCACCTATGTGATGGGTGGTTCGAGATCCAGACTGACCCCAAAGTGACCATCACTCAATCTGCGACAAGTATTTTTGATACTGACACTTGACTAGAATACTCGCTACGTGGTTGTTTCAGGAGCAAGACAGAAAAACGAAGATTGGAACCCAGAAGAAAACGGCGGGTTTGCTGTTCATGGTATGCAGGGATCTCTGCATTCTGGATTGATGTCTTAATTATATACAGACACGGAAGGAAAAGCTGTACCTGCAGATCCCTTGGCAGCTCTTGAAAAAACGACTGACGCGCAGAACCACTTGACGAAAGTTGAAGCGCCGCGCCTTGAATCCTTGCAAGCACTGTCCGAACACTACAATGCCGATCCATATATACTATCCAGTAAGGTTCGAAAACGTTTCAGAGATGTCAAGAAGGTGGAACAACAAAAGCAAAAGGCGGATGATTATATTAAGAACTGTTATGGGTTGCCAGACTCGCTAAGCCTGTTGGAAGATGACGAGGAGACGATCAAGGAGGCCAAGGAAGAATGGGAACGAGGACAACGTGAATTGAGTGCCAAAGAGAGTAACAAACGACGGAGATTGACTGGTGACATCATGTCAATCCCTTCGTCTTCCTCGAGAAGTGCCATCACACGATCGAGTAACCCCGCCGACTCGTTACGGGCCCGAATATTGGAGAATACTGCCCGTCGGGCGAAATCTCTCAGTATGTCCGTGACTAAGGCGAACGGCTAAGTGTTTCATCCTTCATTTACTATACCCACATCGACTTGTAGCCATTACCTCGTGTATCCATATTTCAGCCGTTTCAAAGTAATCATTAACGCTCTCTTGAATCAGTGAGAAATCGTGAGAGTCGATAGCAGTAAAACAACAGTTATGTGGTACAGAGAGCAGTAATCAAGGAATATAATAATGACGATGCTACGGAAATATTGGATAGAGCGAGGGACGATACTCCAAAGGGGACCATAATATAAAATAAACCAAAACAAGGTTGAATTATGGAGCGACGAGTGGTGGTGTTAGTGAGGGGATAAGGGAAATGACGAGAATAAGCTATGAATCCTATACGTACTATGAATTGAAGATTGCCCACGGCTGTTCCAGTGTAGGCATCGGACTGTCCCATTTCCATCCATCAGCAGAGTGATAATATGCGGATTCTCCTCCATCAATCTCTTTCCACGGGCCAAGCCGCAGAAGATCCGGCAACTCCTCTGTTTTCGGCTGCTCCATTAACAGCGATACATGTTGCGCAGAGTCGGCCTCCGAGCCCGAATCAGGACTAGGACCGGTAGATGATAGCTCTGGTGTTGCTGCTTTTGAATCGGTATCATTCTCGTCATCAGCCGCAGTGAAGGACGAAAAGTCAAAAAATTCAACGAATTCGTCGGGGTGAGGTTTGCTCGTTGAAGCTTGCGAAGTTGGCTCTCCAAGTGAACCAAATGACGAGAGGCTGTGAAGCACGTCTTGACCATCCGGCACACTACCATAGCCCTTGAGAATCTGATCTAATGTCTCTGAAATATCAGACGACAATGCCTCTTGCTGCCCTTCCCCTGCCATCTTTATCAACTCGGTCATTTGCTCTAAAAATGCGCTGGTATCCTCTTCAGTCTTGATATTTTCAATCGCCTCAGCCTTCTTTATGACAGCCTCATCTGTTGAGCCACCCCATTCACCTTCAATCTTCGGGCGCTTCGGTGGTGATGGCTCATTAACAACACTAGACCCCGAAGCACCCGGACTGGCTTCAGACGCATTGGCGGCCTCATCTCTCTGTCGCTTGGGCGCTGCACCAGCTGCAGGTGGCGTAAGTGCTTGCTCGGTTGCAGATGGCTGAACGTTTTTGACGGAAGAACGACGTTTCGGAAGATTTTTGGGTTTCACAGGTGTTTTGCCTTTGGGAGATTTAGGAGCGGGGGGAGATGATGCAGTGGGTGTAGAGGCACTGGCAACAGGAGTTGAAGCCGAATAGGAAGGGGGCGTCGGTGTAGAGACAGCGTTAGGCGTCGAACTAGAGGGCTTCTTGACTCCAGATGGTGGACGAAGGTTCATAGCTGAACGGTTGGCAGGAGCGAGGGATGGAGGCGGCGCAGATTGTTGGGGAAGTGAGGAAGGCGGTCGGGCCAATTCCTGAACAGATAGATTGTTCACTGGTATATTGTTGCCCAAAGAATGGATGTGATTTTGCTGAGATGAGCCCATGTGTTGCCGAAGATGGTTATTCATGCGCTCATTGGCTATTTGGACTTGCTGCTTCATTGATCTGAGAACATCGAGTGTAATGATATAGTGAGGATTGGGGCTATTCAACACATGTCGTTGAAAGGATACGGTCGTTATCTTGGAAATTCTTTGTCACTCGACAAAGCGAAAACGCCAAAGCTGAGACACGTACAATCAGAATCAATCTCTTGATGAATTCTTCAGATTTCAAAACAAAGAGATAACTAGGGAGTTGTTTGTCAATCTCTTGCACAAATCCACAGAGCTGATTGAGGATATTATTAAACTCCGCCCGTTGCTCCACAGGCACTTCGATGTTTCGCATATGTGCGACTGAAAGAAAACATCAACGCGAATATCCAAAGACATCAAGATAACGAACTTTGGTTCTTGGCCTCGGCTTTCATCCTTTGCAAGAGTTCATGAATATTTTTCGGCTGGGTGATGAGGTTCCCACTCTGCATGTTGGGATGCGACGGCTGAGGTATCGCTGGTTGGCGGTTATCTACGAAATTGTTGCCTGAGATTGATGTAGGCAACCCGTTTGGTTGTGCAAGGAAACTCGGGTGTTGGGCGGTAGCATTTTGATGAGAACCGTTATGGAATGGCGGCCCTGCAGAGGTAGTGCCGTGCTGTTCAGTAGGGCGAATACCCTGGTTCAACTGACCTCTAAACATTCCTTGCTCGATGGATGTCCTCTGTAGATGAGCTCTGTTCGACTCAACAAAAGATATTATTTTTTCTTGTACGCCTTGACGCCTCAACTCTTCGACAGACTGGTTTGCATAGTTAACAACCATCTGCATCTGGAACCCATTCAGCGCTCCGCGCAGATTTTGGTTCTGAGGGAGGGGGTTATTGGGATTTCCAGCTGCAGCGGCTGCCATCTGTGCTGCTTGTGCTTGAGCCAGAACCTTCCGCCTTGACTCCAGAACGGAGTTGATGTAAGCTTGATCAAAAGTTGCAAGGTACTCTCGATATACTTGTGCAAGGCGCTGGGCTAGACCAGGCCCGGCCCTTGCTGGCTCTGTTTCGCTGCCAGGAAAGTTGACAAAACCCATCCTCCCTCCGATGACACCCCAAAGATCCTGTGCAGTAACCTATGTAGCGTTCAATATATAGACAACACGGGGTCACTGTGAAAAAAAATACCTTTGCAATTCCCCCTTCTTGCATGACACAAGTGTGCAATATATAGAGATCAATATCTCGACCCTCATAATTCATCATACGAGGATCGTGCTTTATCCCTCTACCTGAACAGAAGTTCTTATATGCATTGTCGAACCGGCTCTTCTCTAACGGGGATGGAAGCTGCATGGCTCCTGAAGGCGATGGCTGCAAGCCAATCGGGCCAGTCAAAGGTGATGACGCAGGACCGCTGACACTAGTCATGGGAAAAGGAAACTGAGGGTTCATATTCGGCGATAACTGGTTAGGTAAAGACGGTGCCGGACCTGGCGCCCCTAACGGCCCAGTCGGATGAGATCGCTGCACAGAGGGTGGCCGGGGAACAGCACTTGCAAGACCTGGTGGGCGATTGATCGACTGTAATTGCTGAGCCTGTTGATGGATTAGAAACTGGAATAACCTTAAGGGATACGGGTTTGGCCAACCTGTTGAGCATTCTGTGGCTGTCCAGGCGTCATCTGAGACGTTCCATTGTAGTTCCAGGGCGGCTGTCCTGAGCCATGAGCTTGTTGTGCTTGTGCTTGTGCCAATGCGGTACTGGTGAAGATAGATAAATGTAAGTTCAGTCGATAGAATATCATGATGTTACGGGCCAGTTGACGCACAAGTTATTCAAGGCGGATACCATCTTCGCTAAATGTTCTTTCCTGTTTTTAATGTCGTCAGTCAGAACTCGCATTCTCGTAAGAATCTGCGCGTCCGACGTGAGACCTCGTTGGTTCCCCACTTGCGTCAATTCCCGTTCTCGGATGGCAATTTGGTTACGAAGAGTCTTGATCCGTTCGTTAAATTCGACCACGGAAGAGACCTTGCGTTGTTGCGGCTGTTGCTGTGGAGTAAGCCCGCTTGCGATAGGGTTGGTACCTGGGCCGTGTGGATTTCCAGGCGAGGCCCGACGATCGATGACTCCTGATGCAAAAAGCGCTCCAGGAGGAGACTGACCGATGGATGGTAGCTGCTGAGCTTGTTGCACGGCTCTCTGGTGCTCAAGGCGCTGCGCAAGATTAGCTTGTCCGGGCTGGTTTTGAGCAAGCAACATCTCAAGCTGTCTAACATGACTGGGATTCCCGTTTGCTTGTAAAGCTTGTAGCATGGCACTACGACTCGTGGGTTGCTGCTGCTGCTGTTGCATGCCAGAATTCGACATGCCGGACGGAAAACCAGGAGGCTGCGAAGGGCTGGAACCCGGATCAAGGAAAGACTGGTTTTGGAGATGTGGTTGGTTGTTTCCCAGACCACCAGCGAGGTCACCTAATTGTTGACCACCGAGGGAAAACTGTTGCTGGTTGTGTTGCATGCCCTGCATACGAGCTAGATTCTGGGTTCGGAGGACATCCATCATCTGGAGAAAAGAACGATGACGGTTAGACAGAATTTGAAGGCTTTACGTAACAGGGTCGGAGGAGAGGTGGGGGTCACGATAAGATGAAGAGAAGAAATTTAGTAGGTGTGGAAACGGCGGCAAGGGTAGTAATCACAGGTACTGCACGACCTCGTGCAAATGTGTTGGCACACGATGTACTTGCAGTGCTGCCAGGGAACGCAAACTGCCCGTGCCGAGGAGGGCGCGAGGCAAGCGGGCAAATCAAAGTAGGGAAAACTCGCCTGAGGATTCTGCTGCTGCTGATTCATGTCACCTCCTGCTCCTGGCGGACGATTATACTGGATTTGTTGTGATTGCTGCCATATACGACCAATGTCTGTAAACGACTGATGAGGGTCCTGTGGCTGCTGCTGTTGCTGCTGTTGCTGCTGGTTAAGCTGCTGCTGCTGTTGGGTCTGCTGCTGCTGCATGAGCGCAGGGCTAAAGTTGGGCATCATGGGGTATTGGGGTAAACGATCAGCCATTCTCCTGGAGGCTCAGTGAGCCCGGGGACCACAGGGGGCGGTATAGGGCGGTGTAGAATGTCCTTTGCAGCGAGCAGGCTGTTGGGGACGGGGGACGGGGAGGGGATTAGAGGGCGCAGTGGTGGGAGCGAAACGAGGAGTCGCACTTTGGCTGTGGCTGACAAGATTCCATGTTTGCGACAGTTGACAAGCTATTATTATAGATAATTATTTATTTCTTTCTGCTAAGCCTGTCAAAGCAACAACTCTCCTATGCTATGTGCATGACCATCCATCTGACCTTTCTCATGCCCAATTGCGGCCGTACTTCGAGTTCTGTTCTGTGCTCATCGTGGCAGAGTTCCACCTCTTGACCATACCTTGTGTATCCCAACAATAGTAGTCTCCATTACCACGCACGGTCCATCGAGTATATGTACTTTGTATTCCGAAACGCGTCTCACTCATGTATCCCCTCCCCGACCTCCACGGCTCCTTCCGATTCAAGGCATGCCGACAATGCAAGCATTTGGCAAGTCTCATCAATGTCTTTGCCCTCGGGCCTTGCATTGTCCCGCACATGTCAACCACCGCGGAACCACTACCTAATCAGTCCTCCTTGACTTTGTCAAGGTAACCTGGCGCAATCACTCCTCGTTAAGTTTGAGATAGGTTCATCTCCCTTGACGTCCCTCGGTGTTGTCTTGTATCCAATGCAGGTCGTAATTTTTGCCGTGTTCAGAAATCATCCATGTTGTGCAATTGTCCCGTAAAAATCTCCGGAGTGACATATGTACTTAACATCAGAAATCTGGACAAATGGATGTCAATCAAACACCTACCGACCTCGGCTTCTTGCGGTACATGGGATACCCTCTCTTTAAAACCCACTCTACCTCCGGCAGTGGAGACCAGTCGTGGTGCGGCGTACTTCGTGAACTCTGAAGTCTGACTGTTTTCCTCTACATTCGCCTCCTATCAGTAGAATTTTCTATAATCATACTTCAGAACCTCCTCGGTGTCCCAAAAAACTGAGCTCGACATTCCAGAACGTTGCTCAGAACCACTTGAATACGCTCTCAAGGACCTGTCACCCTTTCTCCACGTCCATCGTCCACTGTCCACGGACCGTCAGACTCGCCTTGATTTGTGCCCACCCCCCTTCGGACCGGTTGGCATGTGTATATCTGAACCTTGTAGCCTGATCACTCGCCATCTAACTGTTTTTGTCTAGGAGAAATCGGATCACTTGATTCGAGGGACTCGGGTCGGTCAATTAACTCCTTTCCTTCAGTGTGCGTTGAAGTATACACATGGCCGAGGTTCCGGTGCGCACTGGACGTCATAGAACCAATTCTTATTCAGAGCTCAATGTCCCACGGCTCCATAGCCTACTGTACCATTTTTGGTGTTACTTTACAATTTCGAGTTACACAGACGCACGTCATATTTTGTACACTCGTCTGTTCGAGACTGATTTCTGCTAAGCTTGATGAGCGATCTCACTGTCTAAATTCCGTTTGACTGTCCGAATTTGTCTTGAAAACTGATGTGTATGTAACGTAGTCAAGTTGGAAAGCAAGTCCCACCTGATCTCTGAGGGATTCCAACCAGACAGATCAACGCTTCTCGTGAATACTATCATGCCCAGAGATGGAACGCTAATAGCTGCAGGAACTACAAGAATGGGTGAAGTCAGTCACCTAGGTGGACAGCTGCGCAATAGCCAAACAAGATTGCAACGTTCCGCACGTCAGTACCGCTTTCATATCCATTATTCTGGTCTGCCCGCATATGGTCAAATATGAAAAAATCGTACTTAAAAACGGAAAGGGGATGTGAAACATCATTCTTCATTTACTAAGGTCAGAACGATTAGTGAGATTTTAGAGGGATTGATCTGAAATCCCGTAAACCAAAAGAAGCGTAGGATAGAAAACATTACATGTCATTTACAGAGAGCGGTTAAAGGGAATAGCTAGATGCAAGACGAAGATAATTCATGAAGTTGTGACGGTTGCAATGTGCTGGGAAACGATGCAAAAAATGATACAAGGTCGGAAGGTGATGGGTCATGGACGGCTACTCGAACCAGCGATAGCAGTGGTGCTAGCTAAATTCTTGTCACTGGAATCGCTGTGATCATCGTCTTTAATGGGGATTGGAGGTCCAGACTCTAGTATCACGTCACCGTCCGAGTCGGTATCATCATAGTCATCGTCATCACCACTGGCCAAGAGCGTGTTCACGTCGTTGATCTTTTTGACGACTGGTGGAGGGCCAACGGCTAGAACAGCATCGTCGCCTTCTTCTTCGTCGACTAATTGAATGGCATGTTCATCTTCCTCCGTCTCTTCTTCTTCTCTAACATTATTCACTTCCTTCCTAAACCAATAGCGGAGCCCGACCGGGATCATAACCCCGACAACGATGGCAGCTAGCCCGAAAAAGTTGCGCCAACTGATAAGATGGAAGTCATCTGCGCTTGTCATCTCATCGAGGCCGCCACCTATCGTAGTGTGTATCACTGAAACACCAAAAACACCAAGCCAGGTGCTAATCCAGAACGGGACAAGACCGATGCCGACATGTGGGCACACAACGTTGACGACCCAATGTGGCGGGAGCGGGGCGATGCGCAGGACAATGAGGAAAGAGATAACGTTCTCTTTATTGGCTCGTATCTTGCTTGCCCACTTGTCAAGGACGGCCTTCCATTTAGGCAGAGTAAGGAGAGCAGGCCCAAGGGCCGCTGAGATGAGATAGCAGAGAGAGGCACCGGTGGCGACGCAAGTGCAGGCGAGGGGGAGGGCGCGCGCGACTCCCCATACAGCACCACCGAGAATGGAAAGGTACATAGACCCGGGTAGAGAGAATGCTTGGAGGCTGTGTGTGATTTATCAGTACGGAGTTTTGAATCAACAGGAAGAGACAGACAAAAGGTATGTGATCACATAGCAGACAATTATGCGGTAGGGATAAATGTCGCGGTATTTCTTGAGCAGGGCATTGAGCTCCTGCAGCTGCGCGAACGACTTTGGAATGCGCAATCTCGGCCGGTCGTCTCTGTACGGGGGTTAGTCAACTCGTTCATAGTTACGGCGACAAGACTTGCTCTTCTAGAGTTGGAAGGGCCAGCCATAGAGACAGGCCAAGAAAGAGGGAAGAGACTACAAAGATAGCAGCCATCTTGAGAGTGGCATTAAGGATGACCCTGCGAGATGAGGGTCTGGAGGGGCTGTGGGGATAGTTTGCGGTGCCATAGGAGGGAGTGGCCGGCGTAAGGAGGGGCGACCGGTCGTCGTTGTTAACGGTGTCCAGCGTGTATGTCGAGTGGTTGGGATGGTGTGTCGAGACAAACCCCAGATTTCGTGGTGGCATGATGGTTGCTCCTCAAGCTTCAAGTTGACCCCACTCTAGGGTTCTACTCTCCTCATGCTTTTGTCAAAACTGCATTACAAAACCAAGTTACTCTACATAAACTACATATGACCCTATCACTGGCCGGTGGTCGCTCCTTCCCTGCAGCCGTCGCATCCCCCGGTCATCCAGCGTGTCGTAACTCAGACAAACTACGTCGCCCTTTCGAGGTGCAACCACCGTATCTGCGCTCGAGGGTCGTTCTATAGATGTACTGCTCTGTGTATTATGTGAGAACAAGGAAGGGAGGAACCGCCAGCGGGATGAGGACGCCGACGGCTGGGTATCTAGATGTGGGTATTGTTGCAATGTCAGAGAACGCGGCATCTCTCCTAAAGCTGTCATGCGCCGCCGTGCTTGATCATGATGGTTGTCCGCTTCGGACGGTGAAGCCGTTGCAGAGCTCGTCCGCCAAAGTTCGGGGTAGGTTTGATGTCTAGTAGGCGATGTGGGTCGTGATTGATTGTTCAAAAGTGGAGTTGGGACAGTGCGGGAAAAGGGAGCGGCCTCATCTGAGATGACATGCGCTTCCGGAGACGAAGACGGTGGCTGCAGCTCCTGCACTCGCGATTCGTTTGCGGAGTTGGATGTCCCACATGTCCCAGCGGAGGCTAGAGAGTCTTTGCGCACGCGCGCGGATAAGGGGCGAAACGCGTTAACGAAAAATTGGCCGACTCTGATGCGGGGTCGCCAAAAAGGCTCATGACTATCTCCTTGCGCGGGCTCGGGCTCTGGAATTACTGTGGATTTCCAGAGTATCCGATCACACCAACTTGGTACACGTTTCTTGTGAGAGGAATCGTACACCCCTTTGTCATAGTGATTGTCTTCTTCTCCTCTAGGAAGGCTAGATTTTGTAGAATTGACAAAAATCGTCTGTGGTGGCTGCAGATGCGTCTCTTCCACGGGGTTGATTGGATCAAGAGCAGCTACGGGCAGCACCGATCCGTTCGACGTCATGTCAATTGAGCTGTGGGCCTTAGGTGCCACATTGTCGTGCGGCTGAGCCTGCTGTGACTTCTGTCTGAAAGAAGACAAGAAAGGTAACCACCTTGTCTTGACTTTGTGGGCGGCAGCCGCTACAGAGGTCTTACTCGTGAAACTTGTCATGGTTTGTGAGGAAGGCGACATGCACAAATCCTCATCTTCAGGATCACAATCAGTAGCTCGTGAATGTGTTGATGTGCAAAAGGATGAGGCCATAGATGTAGCTTCCTCACCCTCGACCTCAGCCTCTTCTTCTTCCTCTTTCTTCTCAAGTTCTTCGATTTCTTTCTTGTCAACTTCACTCAAACTGCGAGATCGTCCATCTGGTCGCTGCCAGCGGCCAAGTGGCGATTTCTGACGTTTTGAGTTTTTCAGTGTACGCAAAACATCATATTTGAAGGTCGGAGGAAAGTTTATTGCTGCCTCTTTGAATCCATTGAACACCTTATCGTCCTTCATCAGGTTTGTTAGTTGGTCAAAAGCTAGCGCTTGAGCATATTCTGACAGACATTCAGAGAGTATTCGACCGCGCTGATACTATGCTTACCTTTTCTCGACACTAGCCAGTCCGCGTGGAGTCGAGATATGTCGAGTCGAAAGTTAAGATCACCACATAGAAATGTATAGTCAAACTTGTCGGTGATATCTAGGTGTAATGAATAAGCATTGTCCTAGTGCTGAATGAATTCCTTCACCTTCAGCCATGACTCGTGGGTCACCGTTTTTCAAAAAGTCATCCACAGCAAGTTCAGTCTAGTCCAGAAAGGATAAATTACACAAGGATAAACCTGAAGGGATATGGCATACCTTGATTTTCACCAAGTTGGACAGCCTGTGCTTAAGCTTTCCTTCGTGTGCTGTAAGAAGTCATTATTGCGGCATAAAAGCTTAACAAATCAGAAATGACCTGCAAGGTGTGCATTAAGAAATAAAAAGGTTGTGCCATCAAGATTCATGGTGATCCCGACTCCGCCCTTGTTCCCTACGCGCCCACCAATAAGTCCCGCAGCAACTACAGAGCGCGAAGTACCTCGAACGAGCGGACGCAGATCACGATGGATGAATAGTGCGAGGTATATCCCCATCATGCGCTCCTTGACAAGGAGCTGGTATGGGCCCTTCTTTGGCTCTTTGAACAGCGGACGTGGCGCGAGGGGCTTCGGAAATCCTATATCAGCTACAGTAGGAGAGCTTGTGCGGGTTCCGCTGCCTTGACATAACCAATCTTCAATCATGGATGTCCAGCCGGACGGAAGCTCGTGAGGTTGGTCCTCATCTTTGTCTTTATGGCGCGAACGTAGTTTTTCCAAGTCACGACTTTCTCGATCCTTGTCCTTATCCTTTTCTATAAGCTTGTTTAAGCTTGCGCCGAGGCCCATTGGAATTCCTGGGAACCCAGCTGAGGGACGAAGACACGAAAACAAACATGTTATATGACGTACCTGAGGAAGATGGACACTCTTGTCCTGCGCTAGATTCTTGTATATGAGCAACGCTGAGAGATAAAACACGCGTTCTAGCTTACACCACGACGAGGTGATAAGGGTGGGCAGCATCAAGTGGGAAATTCGGGATTGACGCTGAGGTGGTAGAGTTTGACGAGGTCCAGAGAGGCACTTTACCTAGGAGTTCTTCCAAGTCGCCCTAAAATATAATTAGAAATAAAAGTCAGCTCTCGCAAGGCACGGACAAGCCTTTGGGACGGAATCATGCATATTCCAAGTGAGTATACGGATTTTGAGACCTTTGGGGACCTTGCGGGTCGTTGACGCTAACTTTGGCGGTGAAAGAGATGGAAGAGACTTTTCGGGTACATGAGGCGCTGGTGGAAAGAGGGCTTGTAGACGAGCCAGTACTGCAGGCTGCTTAGCTGTTGGATGCATTAGCTACATATATTCTATGAGGTGAAGACGATGGAATTACCTTGGCTTGGGTGTTGGCCCTGGATTAATGCGCAAGACCTGGTAGGCATTGCGTGAAAATGTGGACAACAGGTCGACGAGAGGCAGCGGGCCTCGTCATCCGGACACCAACGTGGGCGTCGATGTAGTGGTCCTGGTGGTCAACGACGGAATTGTCGACCTCCAGACGTGATACATCCTTTATTTGCACCGCGGTTAATATGGGGGCATAGCTCAGTTGGGAGAGCAGCAGACTGAAGATTTAGTGTTTTCTGAAGGTCCCGCGTTCAATCCGCGGTGCCCCCATTTTACTTCCTATTTTGAAGTAGGAACAAATAAATACTCGCGACTCTAGTTCTAGAATAGCACTGGTTATAGAATCAATGAATATCAATGAATGGATTCTGTTCTTAATGCAGACAACCCACGGTACTGGGAAGACTGAAGATTTGGTGGTTTCTGAAGGTCCCGCGTTCAATCCGAGGTGCCCCCATTGTACTTCCTATCGCGAGTCTAGAACAGTACTAGTTATAGAGTCAATGATTGAGTTCTGTTTTACTGACGACAACCCACGGTCCTGGGCTAGAATGTGTGAGTAATTGTAGTAATGTACTCCACTCCGGCTATGTCCCATGATGTACGTGTAATGTCCTTTGTGGGTTTTAGTGTTGTGTTATCCTCGTAGATATTTGTGTCGTGTACGGACTTCAGTTATAGATACATCTTTTTTTCACACCTAAAGCCAAACATGTGAACTACTTGGTATACAAGGTAAACATTTGGATGTATATTACGTTTCTGCGGTAATCAGATTATAATAACGTTTAACATATTCCACGGTTGACTGATCTCCAGTATTCTAGGCCAAAGGTCGAGTCCAGGCAACATTGGTCGAAGATCATCACGTACCTTGGCCAGGTCGTCGCTTATCTTAATACAAGGTTTGTTGCTGATCGATGACAGTTTGATTACGATATTGAGTGCCTTGCTCTTCTCCGCTCCCCCGCTAGAAGCGGTTTGGAAGTCATTCGTAAAGAATGTTCCAATACCGTAAGAGGCTGCAAAGGAGGTCAACAGGCAACCATGACAGGCAACGATGTAGGAAAAGAGGGAGACACATTACCTTGCTCGAAACCGAGTTCATTAGCCTGCTTCTGCAGGCGGATAGCCTTGTCGACGCTGAGCGAGTCTGAATATATGATGGCCTTTTGACCAGGATCGATACCAAGAGATTCATACATCTCCTTCACACGCGGTCCAAAAGCAAAAGGGTCACCTGAATCTTGGCGCAGGCCCCTCCATCTTTGCGCACGTTCTGGGTCTGCAGTAAAGTCCTACACACGTTCCATATCGTTCATCCTAGAAATGGGGACACCCACACACCTCGAAAAATGCCTTTGTTGTGAAAGTGTCGGTCAATGCAATTAAGAGAGAGTCCGGGTAGACAGCCTCCCAGAGGTCGAGCGACGTTGAATGAGTGTTTTCGTAACCCTTTAGGGCCGCAACCTAGCGGGGTTGGACTCAGCCGACTGGCCGGATAATTTATGCTAAAGATGGCCGACTTACACCCATAAACCACTCGCTGCAAAGTTTGATGTGATATTAACGGATGGAGGTTACGAACTATCAAGACAACCTACTGTGCGATTGTGCCTATAGGGGTGAGATTATACTTTCGAGCAAAGTGCACCTTTGCGGGTGTCAATTTTCCTTCCCGCGGAGTGACCCACATGCAAGAGACTTACGTTGCTTGTTCCGCAGAACCGACCCGTCTGAGGAGCATCGCGTGATGCATGAACGAGGGCTCGGACAACAATGTCTTGGGTATGGTATGATCGTCTCCGTCTGGTACCAAATTCGCTAAATATACATCCTGCTTCCAAGAGCTTACGGCCTTTGTCATACGCAGACTCTGACAGACAGCTTAGACAGACAGCTTGACGTCCGAGGGGTAGACTGCTCACTTTCCTGGCCATCATAGTTCCAGTTGACATCGACTGACTGGAAGAAGCATTCACTCAGGGTAGCCATCAATGGGACCTCCCAAAGAATTGTTTCTACCCAGGGACCCGAAATTTCGATTTCAACGTTTCCCCATAACTCGTCGGCAGACACGGGCACAAAGTTGATGTGAACCTGTTCGGGTTTATACCTGTAGGCGTCAAGAAAGGAAAGGTAGGCAGGCTTGAAGTATGGACAGGCTTTCTGAAGCCAATCGCGTTCTTGCGGGGTCAGAGAGAGGTCAGTGAACTCTGTGAAGCGACGATCAAGAAGAGTAGATGAGTCTCGGAGTACCAAGACGAACGAGACACGGCTGTGCGAAAGCGCTCGACGCATTTACGAGAGACGAGGCGCGTCTTGTCGCGGTTGGTGAAGCGATATGTAGCAGATAGGTCGGGGAAGTGGTGGAGGACGGCTTGCTGCATGGTGAGCTAGCAACGGGGTTCAGCGAGAGAGAATACGAGGCGAGACGGGGTACCTTGTAGAGATCAGTGTCGAGGATGGAGGTGGGAGACGGCACTGCTGCAGACGACATGGCGGT
This sequence comes from Termitomyces sp. T69sscA, assembly GCA_017657225.1. Lineage (NCBI taxonomy): Eukaryota > Fungi > Basidiomycota > Agaricomycetes > Agaricales > Lyophyllaceae > Termitomyces > Termitomyces sp. T69sscA. Next base: position 19,138 of record JAGGAQ010006144.1, read on the forward strand.
CTGGGGTAAGGAGGGCTTCACAATGGACTAGTATATAAATAAGTAGCAAAGTCGAGATATGATACATGGTGTCAGAAAGGAGATATGATCAGGACGATCAAACTCTAAACTTAGCCGTTCTGCCCGTGACTCTGAGAATTGACTGCTTGCTTCTTGCGTCCATCTGCAATGGTCCGGTCTATCTTTCGCCAAGCACATCCTTCTGCTCACGTCTTCACAGGGCTCCCGGATCGAGATACTCAACCAAGGCGGCTTTCGCTCCGATGGCAGACGTCAGTTTGAGTTGCGCGACATGTCCATTGATCTCGCTCAGCAAGGCCAGGCCGATGGCTCTGCCGTGGTCGCACATGGTCTGACTCACGTTCTCGTATCGGTTCTCGGCCCCCGCGAAGCACGAATGCGCTCGCAAGCACTCCACGATCGCGCCAACATTAATGTCGAAGTCTCTGTTGCTGCATTCAGTACCGGCGACCGCCGGAAACGTGCCCGAGGTGACAAGTGGGTTGTTCCGTCCAATGGGAGAATTCTAATGACGATCTGACTACAGGCGAATCCTTGAACTAGCCGCTACCATCAAGTCGACATTTGAACCCGTTGTACAGACAAATCTCTATCCCCGTTCACAGATTGACGTGTTTGTGCAAGTGCTACAACAAGATGGCGGGCTCCTCCAGGCATGCATCAATGCCACGACTCTAGCACTGGTCAATGCCGGTATTCCCCTCTTGGACTTTGTCTGTGCTGTCACTGGCGGTGTCCACTCGACGTCTCCCCTGCTGGACCTCACCTTACTTGAAGAAAACGACATTCCCAATGTCACAGTTGCTGTGATGCCCAAGACGGGCAAAGTGACATTAGTGACTATGGAGACACGACTACATGTGGACAGATTCGAAGAAATTTTCAGGCTAGCAGCGGATGCAGGAAAAGTTATACACGGAGAAATGAAAAGCGCGGTAAAATCACGAACACACACACTCGTCACAGCTATGGGGTCAGGTCCCCGAATTGGAGGGGATATGCCAGACAAAGATGGTGATGACCGGATGAATGAATGTTGACCGGTGTCCAGCCAACGTGATAGAAAAACTACCGATCGTGTGAAGTTCTTTCACCTTTTACTGCCGCTCGACTTCGATTCGTCTGAAACAGGCTAACCACTTATCGCCCTTGTTTCTCTCGACCTTTTTCCCCTCTTCTGTGCTTGTGAACACAGCGTCAATGATGGGACCTTTTCCTTCAGCACGAAGCGTTTCTTCGTCGACATAGGTAAACAAAGGAAAAGCTTCGAGATGCGATCGCATCCAATCGTGCAAATCTTTAACGTCGGTAATTGTGTAGACGATGCCGCCGGGTCGGAGAGCATAAGCATATTCGGCAAGTAACGTTGGGGAGATAATGCGAGCCTTGTGCTTCCTTGACTTAAAGTGGGGATCGGGAAAGAGGAAAAACAAGGATGATAAGGAATGCTTCGCGAAGTAATTCGGCAGGAACTTCATTGCATTCGCACGAACAATGGAAACGTTCTGATAATGAGCATCTTGAGGGCCCTCTCCAGGTGATGCAGCAGCATTGACACGGAGGGCTGCGATGCGATCTTGTACGTATTGTGAGACCTGGACTCTGATTTCCAACCCTGGGAGCTGATCTAAGCGACCAGGAGGTCATTGAACGCATAAAATAGCCTCACCTAGCATTAGAGTGTCGGGAAAGAGGGGGGCGAGGGCGATGAGGAGGCCCCCAAAGCCGCAACCAACATCAGCAAACTCGGGAACCTTGCCGGTATTAGCATAGGCAGGATAGTGGGTGGACCAATCGATGTGCCGAGGTGAAGCCGGATAGACAAGTGAATGATCTGAAAATGGATTGGCATGTGCGCGCTGCCTGTAATGTTTTTTCTGAAGAAGCTGTAAGACAGATGAGGATATAGATGGAACAGTCGGGGGCAACCTGGGGAAGTGGCGCCACAGTGGCGTCGTCGGGTTTGTTATCGGGTTGTTGCGTATTATTGTCGCGCTTGCGTTTTGCCATGAAGTATCAAACTACGAGACGAGGTGGGTGCAACTGGCAGAGAACCCGCGGACACGTGATCGAGTCTATATATTTTTCCAGGCTGTCCGAAACACACGTCCTTTCTTCTCACCCATGGCTGCTCCTGCTCGCTCCCTGCTCAGAGCCGCAAGTCACTTCTTGTCTTTGAATTTTAAACTTCTCACAAGAAGCTCTGCAGTCACGCTCTTCCGTTAGCCGTTCCACCCTTGTTTCGGCCCGCTTCTCGTCAACAGCGTCGAAACCCGTTACCTTGAAGGAGCGTCTTGCTGAACTCATACCTGCTCAAATTGAACAGGTGTGTCTTACCCAGCCCGTGATCGCTGCAATGTTCATATCATCCTAGGTTAAAGCTGTTCGCGCAGAGCATGGTAAAAAGACGTTTGGTCCCGTTCTTGTTGACCAACTTTATGGGTGAGCATGTTCGGTAATGCTTTTTCTCGTCTCACAAGTTTTTCAGTGGAATGAGAGGTCTCCCTGCACTCATCTGGGATGGTTCAGTGCTCGACTCTGGTATGTCTCGATTATTTACGTCAATGTTCATTCATGTTTATCAACGACAGAGGAGGGCATTCGCTTCCGAGGCAAAACTATTCCCGAGTGCCAGGAACAACTTCCCAAGGCACCCGGCGGGTCAGAACCTCTCCCTGAAGGTCTCTTTTGGCTTTTGGTCACAGGAGAGGTTCCCACACAGGAGCAAGTCACTGAGCTTTCCAAAGACTGGGCTGCTCGTTCCGCTATTCCCGAGTTTGTCGAAGAAATTCTTGACCGATGCCCTCCGACCCTTCATCCCATGAGTCAATTCAGTTTGGCCGTCACTGCCGTTCGTCCAGTTGTACACCATCTATTTGAGCAAATGCTTAACCATTCTCCACCTAGCTTAACCATAATTCTGCGTTCGCGAAAGCCTACCAGGATGGCATTTCCAAGAAGGAATACTGGGGACCCACCTTCGAGGATTCCATGGATCTGTATGCATCATGAATGGTTCAAACTATTTTTGCTCATGACCTTCCCCTCAGAATTGCCAAGCTTCCTAACATTGCGGGCCGCATTTACCGCAACGTCTTTGGACAAGGCAAGCTGCCTGCCATCGACTCCAGCAAAGACTACTCCCACAATCTTGCCACCCTCCTGGGCTTTGGTGACAACCATGCTTTCGTCGAGCTTCTCCGTCTATACCTCACCATCCACAGGTAACTCTACTTTTTCGCTCATTAAAGGCATACATTGACCCCTAGCCAGTGACCACGAGGGTGGTAATGTTTCTGCTCACACTGGCAAGCTTGTAGGCTCTGCTCTCTCAGACCCTTTCCTTGCCTATTCTGCTGCCTTGAATGGCCTTGCCGGTCCTCTTCACGGTCTTGCCAACCAGGAAGTCCTTGTTTGGCTTCGCAAGATGCAGGCCAAGATTGGCGAGGATGCCTCTGACGAGGCCGTCAGCGAGTACGTCTGGGAGACCCTCAAGGGTGGACAGGTTGTTCCTGGATATGGCCATGCAGTCCTTCGCAAGACCGATCCTCGTTACACTGCTCAGCGCGAATTCGCCTTGAAGCACCTCCCTGACGACAAGCTCTTCAAGCTCGTCGGACAAATTTACAACATCGTTCCTGACATCCTTCTCAAGGTCTGTCTACAGCGTTGTCCACTTTCTGTTTGTCGATTGTGACTCATGGTTTCATTGTCATTGTAGGCTGGCAAGGCTAAGAACCCCTGGCCCAACGTTGATGCTCACTCTGGTGTCCTCCTCTCTTACTATGGTCTCACTCAAATGCAATATTACACTGTTCTCTTTGGTGTATCTCGTGCTTTCGGTGTTGCTGCCCAATTGATTTGGGATCGTGCGCTCGGTGCTCGTATGTCTTTCCATTCGTACCCTTTCACGTTCTAGTGCTCATCACTCCTTCGTAGCTCTCGAGCGCCCCAAGTCCTACTCGACCGCGGCTATTGAGAAGATGTTCAAAGGCAAGCAGTAAAAAAGTAGTTATGTGGTGATCCATGTCCGGGAGTTCTAGTTGTCTATTTAATATGCGGCACATCATGTGCCTTGTCAGTGTATGGAAGAGCATCATGGACTCTTAGTTTACACCGATACTCATGACGAAATACGAATCCGCGTGCTGTTGAAAAAAAAAGTCGATCTGACTCTGTTGATTTGATTCATTCCTCTGACAACTATTCTTTTACCTTGAACGCCTACGAGTACCACGCGGCACCTGTATTGGCTGCCCACGAATGCTCAGATTAACGGGCACTCTCACACGAAAATGTGCTGCCCGACCGTTCACGACCTTCGAAGCGCAAGTTGCCTCACGCTCACGTTTAAATTTTGCTCTGGGAACACGCTCTACGACCCTCAGTCCTTCTCGATCAATCCACCATAGTACAACTCTATCGTTTACACTACGCCGGACGCCTCAGGCGCCACCAGACGCATTGCGAATATGCAAACGATGCAAGTCGACCTTTGCAATTGATCCTTCAGTGCGCAAAGTCGCGTCAGGACTAGCTCAAACACAGCCGGCCTTCACGGTGTCAGCGAATACGATAAGGGTCTTGAGAGAGCCTGCAGAGTTTTATGGCCTCCTACTTGTAAGTAGTCATGGACTATGTTCAGAATTCTGCACTCACTATGACATGAAGAACATGATTCGACGCGCTGAGCGACGTATATTCATATCCTCTCTCTATATAGGTTCAGCCGAGTCCGAGCTAGTACGTTTCTGTCGCTTTTTCGAAGATTTGCACATCAACAGGTTTACTAGGTCGAGGCCATTCGAAAATCTCTCGCTGGGAAGCCGTCAGTTCAACTTCACCTACAGTTGGATCTGAATCGGTCAACTCGTCCGGGATCATCCTCGACAGCCAAAATCCTCTTACCTCTGCTACATGAATTTCCGGACCGGGTTACAGTCTCAATGTTCCGGAGTCCAAGTCTTCGAGGGTTTCTTGCGAAAATAGTACCCCCGCGATTCAATGAGGGCTGGGGCACATGGCACGCCAAAATATATGGTGTTGACGATGAAGTCATTATAAGTGGGTGCGTGACAACATCGCATGAGTCGACGGTCTTCTCATGTCGCGTCTAGGGCCAACTTGAACAAATCCTACTTTACAAACCGACAAGACCGCTATATCCATTTTGCGAATCAGCCCAGCCTTGCACAATACTGTTTTGACTTTCTGCAAACCGTATCTGGCTTTTCCTACCAGTTATCTACGAAGCCTGGTGCTGGACTTCACTCGTACCAACAAGAGAACTACTTCCTCGAGTGGCCCGATCCACAAACGCATCCGCATGAGATACACCTGAAGGCACAAGAAGCAATTGCCGCCTTCCAGTCTGCCAAACGCACGACGCATGGAATCCAACTCTCAGCCGAAGAGGGTTCAGTGTCAACAAGCAACCATGTACTGCTCTTCCCTGTCATCCAGGCAGGGCAGTTCAATATCCGCGAAGAAGAGTCGGCGCTTTCGCTGCTTTTCCGTGACCTCAATGCCCCTGAAGGGCAACTTGCCGGAAAACATTTGCCCTTGGTCGATCTTACCAGTGGCTACTTTGGTCTCTACGAAAAGTACCAAACCCTTGTTCTTAAAAACAACGTAGCAACAAGGATAGTTGCAGCTAGTCCCAAAGTATGTGACGCACCACTCCTAAATACATCCAGTACCGATCGCAGCATCTCATTAGGCTAATGGCTTCTATGGATCAAAAGGCATTTCGGGACGTATACCAGAGGGTTATACATTACTTGAACAACGGTTCATGACAGCTGTGAGGAAAGCAGGCCGTTTGTGGAAACAGGGAACAGGAGTCGAGCTCTCAGAATGGAAGAAAGATGACTGGACATATCATGCCAAAGGTGCCAATGTCCGCTCTCCGAGTTGCGGCTATAACTCAATTTGTTCCTAGGAATCTGGGTGTCACCCTCCGCTTCCTCCCTTCCAGTCCTCACGCTGTTTGGCTCGACGAACCTCAACTCTCGTTCGGCTCACATTGATACCGAGCTGTCCTTTGTCATGGTGATACCCTGTGGGAGTTCGGGAACGGACGGTGTTAGAGAACAGCTGAAGACTGAGATAGATGGTCTGAGAGTGCATGCTACGGAATGGAAGGGTGGACAGAGGAATGTCAGGTTCTGGACCAAAGTAATTGTTAGAATAGTCAAAGGAATGCTGTAGACGCGTTATGTGATTATATGTTTGCTCCCACGGCCGTTCACCTCCTGCAACCATGTCAGTGCTCGCGCCAATCATCTGCGACAACGGCACAGGCTACTCCAAAGTCGGGTGCGTTCTCTTCTGCTCACACAGGCTATCAACTGACTCGTTTCCAGTTTCGCCGGCAACTCTGATCCCTCCTTGTCCGTCACTACTCTTCGATTACAACCAGTAGCTCACTTATACGCACAGTGTCTTTCCTACCGCTATTGCAACTCGCGACGCGCCCGGACAAGCTGCACGTGGGCCAGCGATTCCCTCCAAACCAGGTCACCTCGCGTCCAAGCGTGGTACTGAGGACCTGGACTTCTTCATCGGCGATGAAGCACTCGCAAACGCCAAAACCCCCGGATATGGTGTCTATTATCCCATTCGACATGGAATGATCGACAACTGGGATTACATGGAGAGATACTGGGAGCAGACTATATTCAAATATCTCAGAGCTGAGCCCGAGGATCACTATTTCCTCCTCGTGTGTATATCGATTCTCAGCCCGATCTCACAAGTTCTGACAGAGTACACCACAGACAGAACCTCCACTGAACCCTCCCGAAAACCGCGAACAAACCGCCGAGATCTTCTTTGAATCCTTCAACATCAAGGGCCTCTACATCGCCGTGCAAGCTGTACTCGCCCTTGCTGCATCCTGGTCATCCAATCGCGTCACAGACCGTACACTCACCGGAACCGTCATCGACTCCGGCGACGGCGTCACACACGTCATCCCCTGTGCGGAAGGTTACGTGATTGGAAGCGCGATCAAGCATATTCCTATTGCCGGTCGCGATATTTCGCAGTTTGTCCTGAATCTCATGCGTGAGAGAGGAGAGATGGCGAATGTCCCTCCTGAGGACCAGCTTCGCGTGGCAGGGAAAGTAAAGGAGAACTACAGTTACGTGTGTCAAGATATCGTGAGGGAGTTTAGGAAGTATGACGAAGATCCGATGAAATATTTTGAGAGATACGAGGGTGAGCACTCGGTTACGGGTAGGGTGAGTGCTAGTTTTGCGCTCGTTCGATTGCAAGATTGATCTTGCCAAAAGAAATACACCATCGACGTTGGCTACGAACGGTTCCTTGCCCCTGAGATCTTCTTTAATCCAGAGATATACTCATCCGACTTCCTTACACCCCTTCCAGAGATCGTTGACGACGTCATCCAATCGTCGCCCATCGATGTTCGTCGTGGACTTTACAAGGTCCGGCAGAAACTATTCCGTTTTCTTCTATACAACCTAACATGTCCAAAAGAACATTGTCTTGTCAGGAGGCTCGACCATGTTCCAGCATTTCGGCAACCGTCTGAAGCGCGATCTGAAGCAGTTGGTTGACCGCAGGCTCGATGCCGGTGCACTTGCGAGTGGTAGCGTGCACAAGGTTTGTCTCTTTCTCCTCTTGAAACTTGTATGGACTAACGGCCCCTTCAGTCCTCAGGTGTCGAAGTCGACGTCATTTCACACAAACGTCAAAGGTACGTTCATCGTCACTTGACTAAAACCAGCTAACACGATCTACAGATACGCAGTCTGGTACGGCGGATCACTCCTCGCGTCTCTGGTAAGCTCTGCCATGAAGCATCTGAGATATGCAGCTCAGTCATCGTTTCAGCCCGAATTCTACACTTCGTGCCACACAAAGGCACAATACGACGAAATTGGACCAAGTATCTGTCGGCGCTACCAGATCTTTGGAAGTGCCACGTAGAGATATATACGCATGTGTAAAAATTTGTACTAATGAGGAGACTGCAAGATTCAAGATCATTTCTTTTCCCGTTATACTGGGCGCCAGTTTTAGGACAATCTGAGATAATAATATCATAGCTCGATAATCGGGATAAAATCACGCGACTTATCATTTCCATCCTCATAAGCGATGCGCAAAATGGGCTAGCGTTCAGTTTCAAAGGCTCTCGTCGCATCGCGATGGACATTCGTTTTGCCTATCCCAATCTTTACATTCACCCAAGATAGCTTAAGCATTTGCGGTGGTGACTTCGCACTTCTTATAATAAATCTTGTGCCAGTAGATGAAGTGCAGGGAAGGAGTGATTTCAGTCAGCCAAGCGCTCGAGGTACTATTTTATCAATAATTGTACTTGACCTGCTTTCTGGACTTGGTTGACAAGAAAAAATGCATTTATCAGACTGTATATGATCATGGTAAGGGGTCCGTCTGAGAAGGCCTAGTAGATATATAACTCTTAACCCTCATACTCTTTTCCTACTTCTCCCGCAGTCTTCTCAGCCCCGCCTCTCTCGCAGGTGAGACCTGTCGCAGTCCACGGCCCAATCTCTCCTGCAAGTCAGTTCTCACCCGCAAGAGAGGCGGGGCTGAGAAAACTTCAGGAGAAATTGGGAAAGAGTATAACTATAACGCCTATGACGCCTGAATCTTCTTGGCATGTAAAGGTCTACATGTGTTCTCGTTATGGCCCCGAATGTTTTTTTTTTACGTTGAATCCCGTGATGGCCACATTGACCAAGGTTCCGCCGATGAATGACATGATCTCCCAAGTCAAGACAGGATGGGTCAAGACTTCGAGAGAAAGAGAAGATAGAAGACCAAGATTGAAGGGTGCCCAGAACAAGATAAATTGTCAATTCACCGTAGAGAACCTGGTTTGAGACCGGGAATCAAAATAAAACGACAGATACAAGGAGCGCCCCTTTTGAGTTGATCGACTGATGTTCCACAGTAAGCAGTCACGTTCAGAGAGTGTAAGAACCAAGACATACGGCGACTTGTACTTTGATATTTTCCACAGTCTTCTGTATATTTTTTGATCTTTCGTCATTAACGTCCTGTATTCTTAACATTCGCAGAGTAGTAGCCATCTGACATGCCTGTTAAATGGAGTGTGCCACACAGGAATCCCGACGATAACATACGACAATATCCTTGGATGCTTCATCGAGTCGTTGTTTGAAAGCATTGAGAGAGACTTCTTGACGGTTCAGGTGGGTGAGCCGCTTGAACAGACTCTGTTTTCGAATGACTTTGAGATCCGCCTCAATATCGTGTAAGAGGCTGAAATATATGAATAACAGAATGAACTCAAATCAAGTTTCTTACTTGTTAAATTTCACAATGCTATTTTGAATCCCAGACGACATGGCTGAAGGATCGTCCACGGAGTCTGCAATGACAACAAGGATATCGTAGCAGCGTGTCGCAACATCCTGGGTATCTCGGCGACAACGCGTGACGCGCTTAACATCCATCAAGTTAGAGCAACATCTCGACTCATACTGGGAAATCACCTCTGCAGTCTCCCATATTGTGAGAACGCTATTACAAGTACTCTTGAGCAGCGGAAAGGAATCGGCAGATTGAGCCAGAAGAACTAATGTAGTTTTCGTAACGTCTCTTGTACATTTCGAAGAGATCCCAGTTCGACGCTTGAAGAACTCTCAGAGACAAATCGGGAGGCCAAGGAGGGACTTTCTTTGTGCCAACAAGCAGTGATTTGAGACGTTTGTTCAATGTGGGCATGGTTGCCTTTACATCTGGTTTCTCCCAAGGAATTATACCAGGACGAGATTTTTGTATGAGCATGTGTGAGAGAGATCATTTTTGAGGAAGAAATGCTGTGACCTAACGACGTCATCCAGACCCAAAGCATTGGAGAGGTGCACAGCTAATCTCCTGATTGTACGCTGAGCTGATGAAAGATAAGGAAGGGTAAGATAAAGTTTAAGGTTCAGTGTGCGGCGGGAGGAACCTCGCGCGTGGGGGTTCCGTGCGCAGAAGCAGCTGCCGTGGAGGCGGGTGGGAGGGCCGACCGCAACAACACACACGATTCACTTAGTGCAAAGCTTTTCTTTCCTTAAGAGAGCTCGAGGATGGGTGGGTTTTATGTAACTCAATAGGATAGATGGTGCGTGGATGAGAGGAGTAAACTCTGCCGCAATGTCAACATGTCCGAAAGAGGAAATTTAGAGATATGAAGCGGCAAGCGCTTACACTAAGAATACTTACTTTCTTCTCTGCCACAATGGTGTCAGGTGGCGATGTTTGAAGAATACGCCCAACTGCTCTGTGCTTACTACGGATAATGATGAGTCCGACTCGGATACGTGCTCAACTTTTCTAAAGCTTGTCAACAGCCGCTCGAGATGGCCAGCACACTTTGGAATTATACTAGCATCTGGTGACCTCAAAACAGCCAATCAGAGGAAGCGCTGTCATCAAAGACGATAACAAGTTTAATCAACTTCACAGCCCTCGCAAGAAGAACGGATTCAGAAGTTATTCCTGAAAATTGTGTGGAGTCCTGATAATATCTGAAACGGTGCTGTGTCAACTTCATTCAGAGTTCTCTTCTCTCCGCAGCAGTCATGTGAAGCTACAGCCATGCACCGGAGCTTATGAGCAAACCGAGAAACGAGTCATCTCCACTGCATCCAGAAAGATGGTGGTTCCTCACTGGCCTGCCAGCTCTGTAAGGAACACGCTGGACAGTCGTCGGCGGACTAACTCGCTTTACCGCACACCACCCTCCTTTGCAGACGCGACTAAGACGTCTTTGATTTCCCTCAGCCAATCAGCAGATGCTTCTTCTCTTCTCAAAAGCATTTCCCAAGGCGTCCTCGAAATCTGGCTCATAGCAGAGGTGGGCACATTCATCATCATGGGACAACAAACTTTTCATGAAGATGAGACATTCAGCGCATTGAAGCCTCACGAGACGATGCTCGGAGACTTGCAGAGCGTTGTGTCGAGATTCTCCATGTTATCAACAATTCTGTTCCCGATCCAAAAATGCAGGTACATATTGCACATTTCAAAGAGTCAGTGAGCAAGCCCTCTGGCACGTCCCTCCAAGAGCTTACATCCTGTTTCCAGCCTTGTGTACGAGATCAAGCAGGCGCTGGACTTGATACGCAAGCAAAGAAAGGTTTCCCATTTTCATCGTAGCCGCGATATTAACGAGGAATACCTCTTCAAGTTCAATCGAAGACTGGACGAAGTTCATCGGGACATTGTCGTATGTAATTCATGATTTCTATGCCTATCAGACTTATCCGCGTCAGGCGGCTGCTACCCCGAATGCAACTCGGGAATATTGACTCCAGGCTCAAGTCGTACATGCTGGCAATGTGACACAAATGACATCAAATTATGTTTTGTTTTTTTTTTCGTTCTTTTTTTCCATACGTTCGTGGTCCCATTCGCTTCACACGAGACTTCTATGATCATCGAACTCGATCTATAATAGAGTGAGAAATGCATAACCCATTCAGATATGTGCCTTCTCGTATATCTGATCAAGATAACAAGGCTGATTCACGTCAGGCGTACAACCGTATGATTGTCATTGTATCAGGAATAAGCATGCTGTTGACTTACGTTGAGAAATAGACCGGTGACCGTTCCTTCTGCAGAGACAAGCTGAAGTACTCGTTTTCAACAAAGACGAAAATAAGTTGACATGAGAACGAACCAAAAGTATCCGCTCAGTTCTTGAAAATTTTTGTGGGGGAAGATCAATATATCCCTTACATGATGCCTCATGTACACAGCATTCAATGAAGGTACAGCCATACACCGTTCTATAAGAAGGACGAGAAACACAAAGATGGTGGTTCCTCACAGGCGCCGGTCGGTGAGGAACATCCTGGACCGCCATCGGCGCTCCGCCAGCTCCTCTTGCCGCGCGTCATCCTCATTCGCAAACGTAATCAAGACGTCTTCGATCTCTCTCGGCGAATCCGCAGATGCTTTCCCTCCTTCAAAAGTGTCTCCAAAGATGTCCTTGAAATTTGGCTCATAGCAGAGGTGAGTACATCATCATGGGACCAGAAAGGAAACCTTCGCAAAGCCTCACGGAGCATTCAACGCATTCAAGCCTCACGCGACAACGCTCAGAAACTTGTAGATCATTGAGGCGAGATTCCCAAATCATAAACGACTCTATTCCCAATCCGTTTGCGATGCCGCACAAAATCGCAAATTGCGATTCGATGAGTGAGTCCTTGTCATCTCTTCTAATCGTCTCTTGACTTAGGCTTGTGCACGATATCAAGCAGGCACTACACTCGATACAAAAAGCAAAAATGGATCACTCGTTTTCGTCACCTAAATCGTAACGAGGAATGTCTATTCGCGTTTAATTGCCGGCTAGATGAAGCTTATCTGGATATTGTCGTATGTGCCTCTGGGGTGCACACCGTCCGTTTACGGCACATGGTCGTAAATACACGGCTAAAAACCGTCAGAGCAACCGTGAAGTGTGCTGTGCAAAAAGTTTCAAAATCCGGCACGGCACAGCAAATTTTCGGCGTACGGAAAAGCTGTATTTATGTACTTATCCAACTGTGAAGGTGTCATTCGAAAGTGATACTTTACTATCATCATCGTTCTAATAGTACCTGGATTCGGGCTCGCACGCCTAATATCCCGCCCTCATAATATAAGCCGCCAGAGATTTGATATAATTTCCGAACTTAGGACTTTTTTTGGCCACCACATAGCCTTACATCAACCCCCGATACATTCCCAAAATCTGTAGGGAACATTTGTAATTCTAATTACCCCAGCCTCCATGACCAGAGCAAAATTAATCATACTGCTCATCCTCGTAGATGATATTCAAGCCAAACTTTTCCTTGTACGCCGCAAGAGATGTATCACCCACTTCTGGGGCTTCTCCTTCATGATATGCAGACCAATTCGCACAAAGAAATTTCCACACCTTCACCGCATACTCCCATTGTTTTTCCACTGGGACTCTCTCACCAAAATATGGTCTTCGTCGATGTTGAAAGATGCTTGCGAGAGAGTCCTTCGTGAAATAATCTACGTCATATCCGTACCAATGGTATCGAACTGTCTATATTTGAGCTTTGTTTTGCCAAAAACTAGCATCGAGACTTACGAGGTATCACATGGTTTTGCAATTCTTCAATAAAGTCGCCTAGTTCTTTGCACCTCAAAGTATTCAGATGTATCTGAGCAAGGTCGATAGGGCGCTTGAAATGCTCTGGTTTGTCTAAGCAGATATGCTTGCGCGCTCGAAAGAAATTCACGAAGAATGGTTTGCCATCAAGGCATGTGATACTTCTATCGTACAAGCTGATCAAGCCATGTGTAATGCCGCTCTTATGCAAGTCAAGAAGAAGCTCGACAACCTGTACACTACGTACTTGCATAAGGACCTAAACTCCTGAATTGTATAGGAGACTCACCCGAAATCTGTGAGACCTGCTCCCGTGGACCATACAAGGTTCCTGCCAGACCCAGGGTACTGGAATACGGCACAAGCACAATCAACAGGTATGTTGCGCTCAAGTGCATTCCAAATAAGCTTCGTTTCGTAACAACCATAGGTTCTCGGGACTCCTTTGCCATAGAAGGAATTGTTGCCACAAAGATGATCTTGGTAGAACTTGGCTTCTCGTTTGTAATCCTGGAGCGTCTGGGTATAAGTATCTGGATCTTTACTGAACAACATCTTCACGAGGACTTCGCAAGAAGGTTCGTTTGGTAATGAGATCCGTCCTTTGAAATAATATGCATCGTCTTGGAAATCCTCGTCCAACATTTCAGTAGTGATGTTCTGGCCTGGCTTGGCCCAAAAGCCCCGGCTTTGGCCTGGCTTGTGGGGGCTTTGGCTCAGACAATACCTGGGCCAAGCCTGAGCCCCCAATCCTGGCCTGGCTTTGGCTTGGCTTGGCCCAGGCCACGG
>JAGGAQ010006145.1:0-32909 GCA_017657225.1 Termitomyces sp. T69sscA
CGATCTATCTCAACAGTAATATTGGATCCTGGGGTGACAGATGTACCATCTTCAGGGTAGCCGATCATAATATTCTGAGCTTTGGCAGTAGAAAATAGTGCACCGAAGGTGGCGATGACGAGAGAGAAACTAAACTTCATTTGAGTGTGATTTGGGGATTCAGTAGGGAAGGCTTCCTGCCGAGATGTAATGGGCCTTTTATAACGATTCTCCGTGTGGAGAAAAGTACGAATCAGAAATGATAAGGAGACGGAAGTGCAAAAGTGCCGGCAATCAACGCAAGGCTGGCCCGAGGTTTCGTGTCACGACGTTCAACTACAGATTAGTTCCACAGCCGAGGTCACTTCTTCGAGATTCAAAGCTCAAGCTTTCACGTTCCATCACTATCCAGTAGTCTTCAACTCCTCTCTCGTCTACTTTTTCTCGACGGACGCCGATTCTTTGCTCTTTTGTCTGATGATTCTTACACAGGTTTGTCACACAGGCAAACGGTTTGGGACTAGAGGAACCTCCTTCAAACTTGGAAACCTGTACACTTCTTCACAGGGCTGATGTTGGCAGATTGGAAACTACAAATTGCATCGGCGGGCAATCTTAGAGGACAACCCTGCGTACAGCCTCAAGCAAGTGCGGTCTATCATGCCCGTCTACAAATCCAGATAGGAAGGTATCTCGGCAGCGCCCGTCGTCCTTCTTAAGTCTTTTCCCTAGTGTACACTGGTAGGCGCCCTACGTTCCGGAAGACACCCCTACCCTACCCTACCCTCCGGTGTACGATTCGGTAATTCAAGGACAATACGTTCGTCAAAGATGGAGTTGAATATACATGCAAGTAGTAATGCAACTCCATATCGGGAGAAAAGACCGTATCACTCGGCCGACATGGGTTCTATCTGTTTCATTCCGGTCAGGGATGCCCAGAAACTATTCTCTCCGCACCGGTGCTCACGGAGCTAATCTCTTAGAAACTGTCACTTTCATCTCATTTGGTCTTTATTTATTCCGTATCAGGTGGGTCTCCTGAATGAACATTAAGCTCTTGCGTGCTCTAATATGACTCCAACCGAGTTTTAACCTCTCTCTATCGCTCAGAACGGAGTAGAACCGTCTTGATTACAGGGACGTTGGGGTAAGAGAACATCATATTCCGTAGGATCTCGCTAGCAGCCAAAAGCCTTGGGAAATTCGCACGACATCAACTTGTCGCCGATGAAGACTGAAGACAACAAGGCATGTTTGAATCATTGACTGATCGTTTATATTTTCCAAATTAAGATACAGGGTAGGGAGCAAGGACAGCCTATGTACAGAACGTTATGCTGAGCACATAACAACGATCGACATGATAGAAACCTATCAAGTGAGAACGGGAAACACCGCGTTGTTCCCTGAGGTTCCGATTTGTCGCCATCAAATTAAAGTTTCGTACAGGTTCTCCTGGGCTTTTTGCAAGGTTGAATTTGCCAGTGAATAGCACAAAATTTGGACTGGGGCGAGGGATAAGGAATCGAGTTGATGTTTCGGCAAGATTGAAGGTCGGATGCAGTTCAGAGAATTATTTTCTCTATCATTGCAACTCCATCCCGACAAATCGTGTGGCCAGCTCACTTCCCCTTCATCAAGTCTACTTTATAAAGGGCTAGTAATAGTCATACGGAAATACTTTCGCCGCAGGTATCTTCGCTACTCTCTCTTGATCGAGTAGTACTAAAAGTAGTAATCAAGAGGTGCACTCAAGGCTAATTTGTGTGAGCTGATGTGTTCGACCTGTTCAAGAGCCACTAGTAATTAACACGGGTGACTGTCAGCCTGCTGGTAGCAACTTAAGGCATTTACAGACGCAAATCTCACGTTTGCGTCACAGCTGCGACACACCCACGTGATGATGGTCGCCTCAAAAGGATCTGTTTCTCACCTTCGTTTGCTTATCCTAACTACTGGCAAACGAAGGTGAGCATTTAGATAAATCGATTTATTCTGTGTATCCTAACTACTGGCAAACGAAGTGTATTTTATCCTGTCTGTTAGGGTCGCAGTGAGGCTGTTTACCGACAGCCTTTCAGTAACCCGGGGGTTAAGTTCAGTCGTACCACACAAGGACCCATACCCCCCTGTCGTGGGTACAGGTTCCCGAAGGTTATGGGTAGGAGCTATTGTTATCAGGAATAAGACTCAGCCAGTGTAAAATTGGTAGTGTTACCTGTAGGAATAATACTGGTAACAGTAAGTAAGGATTATATCTGATAGGTAAATTGACACACCTCAGTCCGTGTAAAATAGACCGAGCGCCCAACTTCCTAATTTGGTCATATGCACCGGCCGCTCTACTCCAACAACTATCATATCGAAGTCTATATAGACTCAGTTGAAGTCTATGTACATCTAAAACAAGATGTAGACAAAAAACTGAAATTTCAAAAAGAAGATCACACAACCATAGACAAGTTCTGTAAGCATACGGCTTACATCTGGGACAGAGCGGGGTCAGAGAGCAATCGAGAGGAATCGACTGAAGCCGATTGGAAGATGAGGAGGCATTTATCGGAACCTTAATTCGACTGATATATATTGTGAGGGTAAAAACGCGTGCAAGTTAGCTAGTTCTCGGAAATCTTACTACGCCCCTATCAGTTTCGGCGTGAATGTCCCGGTGAAGTAGGACTGAGATAATCTCTACAGATCCCAAGATCAAGGTGGAAATGATCGGGGGTGATTGCAACAGAACACGGCGTATATGACTAGCAACAAGAATCGTTTTTGACAACTATTATCTTCGAAAATAAATGCTTTAAATAGCTTATTTCCCCATTTATGGATCCGGAAATTTGTTGACCTGTCCTGGGAGATCCGGCATTGATCGTTAGCATGCCTTATTCTCGATGACTTAGAGCTTCTCGGGAGATTGCTATTGGATACAAAATACTATGGTAAAATTAGATATATATTTCTGCGTGTGCGTAAGATGAGACATACCTCAGCTCGTTGTACCAATGACTGACAATGTCCTGATATCCGATTCCGGAAGGTATAGTGGTACTGTACATGTATAGTGTGATTCCGTCTTCTTGATTTCCTATTTCCTTCCTCTGCCCCTCAATATCACGTGCTACGACGCGTCCCGCGATCCCCTCTCCAATAATTGCGTTTTCGAATGCTGCATTGGGTGATGTGTGGAGGAGCACATCCATCGAGCACAGTTAAGATTCAAGATAGTGAGAGTGATTTCATCTGCATCACAGTAATTTATCAGGACTTGTGCATTAAGTTTGAGTTCCATATTTTCATCTGATATCCCGATGCCGTCGGTTTCGCTGTAAAAAACAACAGTAGAAATGCTTGAAGCGAAACTTTGTACTTGAAGCGACCATTCAGAAGGCTGGCAGGGGGAAAAAGCTTATAATTGGGTGACAATAAATCAAATGAGGTAAAAGATATAAAACATCTGTTTTGTGGTAGACCTGGATCCACAGTGACACCAAGGTATGACTTGGACACTCTCTTGTAGTTGATTGTATCACCCGTTTCCCGAAAACGTTCTAACACTGGAAAATTGGTTAAACACCCGATGACACTATTCAAGGATTGACATTGGATCACATATGACCATGTATAGATGATACCCAGTTCGCCACAACATTGAGCGAAGCACGAGTTTATATGCCATGTCCCTGCCCGCTGTCAACTTTCATGGTCAGCTTCTTCACCTAAGACATCAATATAAAGCCTGCTTCAGAGTGGGGTGTAGCAATTGAATTTCTTACAAGATCTTCATCTTTACTTGAGCTCGATAACAGAAGGTTGACATTCTTCAATGGGACTCTATTGTGTACGCTGATCTTCATTGGCAAAGATTTCTGCAGATATGCGCATATCTATCCTCGTTCCTGTTGCAATGGTCCTTTACACCGCACCTCACGTTGTTGTGGCACAGTCCGTTTGCTGGAAAGCCGAAACGGCAAAATGCACTGGTGCACATGTAGCCAACATGGACGAACTGTATGTCCAAACAATTTAGCTTAAACTTCTACTACATCGCTCTGTAGCCAAAAGTACGGCACTACGTACTGCAGGAACCATTGGAACCAGACCAGTGCGCATCAAACTTTTGATGTTGCAACCGCAGGACACCAAGGCGGTCGTTTTCCAAGCAGACAAATCTGTAGTTTACGATTCACTTCCCTCGCCCTATGCCGGGGCTTGGGGAGACTTGGCGGGAGTTTTATCATGGGTGAACAGCGACTTCTCCTTTCAGTTAGCGATTGTATAGTTGTTTGAAACGGTTGCATGATTGTAAGTAGGATAATCGGTTTATACTTACATTTCGCACCGCTGACTCTCGAGCCGCACGTATAGTTTGTTGGTTCCCCTTGGCCGTCATTACTTTCTGATTACGAGATTTACCTGCCTGTTGAGAATTTTTGCTCGTGCAAGTTTCAAAATATATTATTCTTGTTCCTCACGTTGACAGGACAGCTAGTCAGTTTTGAGCACACGCAAAACTGCTGCAGAAAGAGTACAAAGATGAACTTGATCTCCTTTCCTAGTAGATCTTCGCATTGGCATGGCCACATGTTTGATGCAACTATTTCATATCATACGTTTTCATGTATAAGTCTACCAGATCAGGGCATTCATTGTTGAACAGCAAGTCAGCAACCGGTCGAGAATTGCAAAATAATTCTTAGCACTAAAGAAGACTGGATTTTGAGCGGTATGGAATGAGACAAGGACATAAGTGTATGCGTCCGTCATCACCGTCCCACTACCACCTTGGAAGCGGCACTTCTCCAAGAGGTCGAATTCATTCGAAGGCTTTATGCTCTGGACACGTACGCTCTCTTTGGCAGCCAGTAGTTACCCAGTCAAGGAACCACTTCCAGGTCATGAAACGTCGTGAAGATCGCGGAGTATGGGTCTGAGTCTCCAGGCCTGAATTGACAGATGGGATGGTAAAGCGAGACAGCTGTGATCACGTTACTTTAGACAACTTGTTTTTGTCTATTCGACGCAACGGAGTCCCTAGGTCTCAATGATCCAAATAACGTCAATTGTAAATAGGAAGTTGTGTAAAAAATACATGGTTTGCGGTGAGACAAGCGTATAAGTAGCAATTAATGAATCGACCATGGTACGGCAGACCAGGCAATAAGTAAGTGAGTACTGAAATAAGTAATGTATATCTGTATCCCTAAGGACGTATTACTTTTGTAAATCTGGTCGTAACAAGTTGAGAAAGGTTGCGGGGCGAGGTACGTGGCGTGGTATGGTGGGTACGGGTGGTGGACCATGCAGGGATCGGGTATGAGTAGCGCGCTGAGTGCTGTCAGGTTGGACATGAGCAAAAAAGGGGTGAGGTCGGAGAGCGGATACAGGAAAACGGAAGGACTACAATTCTAGGTCACGGGTCTACCACCTCAGAATTCCCTCGTAGATTGAATACATGACGGCGGCATTCGGCACGACACGCATGAGGTGGGCACTAAGGCCTCCGTACAATGAACGTGCACCTTCCTCGGCTAGCACGAGGCGGAGTGTTTGGACCAATCCAGTGTACTTGATCACACCGTCGACACTTGGCTGTCTCAAACGTGTCCGTAGCACCTTGATCGATAGCTGTCAGTAGCAGAATCGTTTGGATGGGACGAAGAAGACACACTTCATGAGGATATGTTATGAGACTTGCTACACATTTGGCTGTCCCCGCACTTCCAAGCATACCTAACCACTCCGCAATACCACCTTGACCCTCTGTGCCAGCACTAAGCCTCTTCAATCGTTCATACAAAACCCACTGGATCGTTCCTTCCGTAACACCCAAGTAGCTGGCACTTAGGCCCTTATAAAAACCTTTTATACCTTCATGTTTCATGATATTCTTGATAGTTTTCCAACTGCTACCGAGCATTTTTTGGCCTGATGCGTTCTCGTGTTTGTTGTTACATAGCTGAAGGCGCGTCTTAACGACCCATATTGGGTTTGTCGCTGTACCGGTGACAATACCAGCAACGGCAGCGGCGGCAAGGTGCACATATGCGTTCTCCTTGCCGTCATTGAGGTGGTTGGCAATAATGTACTTTCCGTTACCATATGTGTAGAAGTTGATGGAACGGGCCGGGATAACGCCTACAAGGGTAGGCCCGAGGCCTTTAAAGAGAGCTTTGGGTGATTCCTCGCGGTAGATGTCCCTGATAGAAGGTGAGCTCTGTCGCTGGATTGACCGCAGTTGTAAGACATACCGTAGAATGTGTCCTGTCTCAACAAAATTGTAAAGCAGGCCACCTTGTCGTGGTAAACCGACCATGACACTCCCTCCATTCGTCATTATCCCAATAGATGCACTCTTTGCTTGAAAGAGACTGGACTGCAATCGCGTCTTTACCACGTCAAATGGGCTCGTCACAATCGCACCACACATGCCACCCAACCTTTCGAAAGCGTTTTAGTATCTTTTTGCTTCCAAAATGAACCTCGAACGCAACGCACCCCCCCGCCAGGAAGTGCTGCCATGACTTGGCAGGAAGAAATGCCGTTCTAGTCGCGGATGAATCAGACATAGCTTTCCTGTCTAGGGTCTATGAGATTATAGGAGTAGTACGAGGTTGAAGAAGGAATAAGAGGAGTAGAAGAGGAGAACCCTCGAGGGAGGTTATTGAGCTCTGGAAAGTGATGCCTCCTCAATTTTTTGGCGCATCACGTGCGCGTCGGACGGCGCGGCTGATTTGATCCAAGCTTGTTCAGACTCCTCATGTCATCATAGCAGACTATCGAACAGCGATAGGTACATACTCGGTCCAAACCAAAGGGAAGCTCATCGGTCTGAACTAGAGAAAACGGCATAAAAGGGACGGCAAGGATGTTCGTTCTTTCAATTTTGAAGGTATACATCTAGCAACTCACAAAAATGCATACAAATGGACTTGAGGAACCTCAGGATACAGTAGCCATTCATCCGTCGAATTTTGGGGTGCCAGCGGACCAGGCACTAACTGTTGAACTCAACAAGAAATATGCTAACCGAGTTCTACACGATGTCGGACTCTGTATCTGTGTATTTGATTTAAGTGAAGTTGGAGAAGGTAAGGTTCGTTACGGTGATGGTTTTCTCTGGTATAAATGTAAGCGTCATTCTATTTGGTCTTTGAACTGAATTTGAAAGCAGAAATGCAAGTGGTGTTTCGAATGGTCGTGTTCAGACCATTCATTTCGGAAGTTATTGTTGCCAAAGTCAAATCCTCCGATGAGGCTGGCATTAGACGTATGTTTCTCATACAACTCCTTTATTCCTTCAACAATCGACTCCATCTAGTAACCATCGGATTCTTCGACGACATATACGTCCCAGCATCCTACCTCCCCCAACCAACAACATTGTATGCTCCTCTTCCCTCTTCATTTATACCACAAATATCTTCATGCCCTCTACAACAGTGATCCAAACGAACGCGCCCATTTTTGGCTGCCCGATTCCGAACTTACCTCAATACATGACATACTCGACACCCCAGTCACAGAGCGAATGTACATTGATCAAGGCGAGGTAATACGAGTGCGCGTGGAAGCGGACGATTTTTACGATGACGAGCCTGGGCCGCCCAAAATGGCGGAGGGTGTGCAGATCAAGAGCGAGGCGAAAAGAGCGCCGTATAATATTCTCGTGTGGTTTCCTTTATCCTTTACCTTTCCTCGTTTGACGTGTCGGTTCGATTGTAGTGTTCGATCGCGGAGCAGGGGCTTGGTCCCGTGGCGTGGTGGAACAGTGCGCAGGATGGTGGCGAACGTATGGACGAAGGATGATTGATGTCTCTCGAACCCCAAATCCAAAATTCAATAGGTGTAAACACGATTATACTGTTCTTTAATCTGGAATTTGGAAAATCTGTCTTGGCCGACAAACATTCATTCAAGCTTCACAATAAGCGGGCACGAACACAGTTGCATGGTTACCCCGAGCAACGTTGGGCGGTGCGGGGCTGAGTCCATCTGCTCCTTACTGAAGAATAAAGCATCTAGCATCATACGCGGCCGCCTGGCGAAATGGCATCGCGTCTGACTACGATGATGTATATCAGGAGATTGCAGGTTCGACCCCTGCGGTGGTCAAATGGATATTTTTCTCTTAATAGAGCATATTTGCAACAGCAAAATTTTGTTGCAGGGCCATCAAAATTGATTTGCTCTTTTAGCAAGTCCTACTAAATCAGAACTTCAATTTGTCCAAATAGGCTAACAAAAACATATGAGATGCAGTGCAAATATGCTCCACTTCTTTCCTCACTCGCATATCTCATGCATGAACACAGAGCTGCTGGATTGTTTCCTTGAGAGGTCATGGGCAGGAGCCACTCTTCATCCACCAAGTTCATGTGAGAGTTTATGGGCATGATTGCCAATGCAGGTACTGATTAGAGTTTGTACTTCTTTGATGAGTGGGGTTCCACTCCACTATAGCAATCACATGCAAGACCGGAATAGGACATAGTATGTATATTAGAACATGAAAGACAACAACTAGGGAACTCTTGTCACTATTCCTTATGTATACAGTTGAACCTCTCATAACTGATGGCTCTTATGAATGATAACCCCTTGAAAACCAATGGGTTCACAGGGAGATTCAACAACCATCTCATCATTGATAACCAATGGGTCATGACCAATAATTTACCTAGAAATTATATATTTATGGCCAATAAAATTTATTTCTTTCATAGAAAAATATCATGAATCACAAGTAATATCACTGAATTAGGCAAAAATGTACTGTGAATGAGTTTCACCCCCTATTTTCTGCCTCTCTGAAGTTGGAATCCCTGAAAAACCTCATCAAAGCAGGCCTCATGTTGATTAACAAGATCTTCTTGCACAACTCTTAAGGAAGGAAAAGATCTTGTATGCCAATAAGATGTGGCTGGACAATGATGGGGACTGATTGATGAGGAAGCAGTTGTAGAGCTTCTTAAAAAGGCCTTCAATTCTAACCATGAGTTGGCTCAATTGGATTTATGGCAAAAAAGTGTTGTAGAGCAGTTGAAGAAGCTCAGAGGAGGTTGGAAGCACAAGATTAATTTGAAGAGAAAGCATTGTAAGTCTGTGATTATCTGCAAAGATTCAAGAATTAAGATCTTCCTGCATGACAGAACCTGAAAACCACAATCTCAAGCTGCATGTAGAGAAGAAGGAGAATCAACCTGTTTTCACCAAGAAAGAGAATGTGACATTGAAGCAGAAGATTGAAATGAATTGGCATCACAAGGACAAGTTGAGTCAAAGTAAAAGGATTTTGGATTGACTCCAAGTAGAGAACAAGCTTCAGAAATGGTATGCTGAGGATTTGGCAAGGAGACAAATTGTTAGAAGATCAAACCTATATGACACAGATATAGTAAGTCCTCAGTCTCTGGATAATTGACTGTATTCAGTTCCTACCTATACGACACAGATATAGTAAGTCTAGGTGTGGTGTAAGTATTATTTCTGATCGTATAAGTAAGTATTTCTAACTCACCCTTGATCTCTAGATAATTGACTGAGGGTTCCTGTATCATCTCATACTATATAAATATACGTTCATCCATTGTCTCCAAGACAAAGAGGTCAGGGTGGCCAGGTCAAAGAGGGGAGTCCTTTGTATTCCATTGGTCTGTGCATTCTCGTGATCCATGCTCACGGTGTTGTCCTGATTGGATCTCAACACAAATGGGGAACACAAAGCACTGACTGAGCACCAAGATGCTGGAATTGTGGGTTTAGAAAGCAATGTGTGATGGAATCAAGCTCCATGGAAATATTTTCAAGGCAAAGTGAAATCAATTTGCCAATCTTGTTGTAGTTCCAGCTGATGAAAGGATAACTTGCAGCAAATAGTGGCTGGATCAGTTTTAAGAAGCGATGTGGTTTAAGAAGCTTCAAGAATCATGGAGAGGCTGGTTTTGCAGATCTTCAGGATGTTGAAGCCAAACAAAAACATGTTTGAGAATTGATTGCTATACATGGATTTTGACTAAAGAATATATTTAACATGGATGAGACTGGGCTGTTTTGGGCATAAGTATTCCAGAAAATTATTGATGAACAACATCTTCCTTATAGCAGAACACTACCTCTGTCACGACCCGCTACCGACCCCCGGGACTCCAGCACTCCCAAAACCACCCCCACAACCGCCCCGGGCCCGGACCGCTACCCAGCCAACTCCCCCGGCCATCACCGGCCATCACCACCTGTCAACGCCACAGCCACCGCCACTCACGGCACCCCCTGGCCATCACCGCCGTGACCGCCACATCAGCGCTGGGTTTCGGCTATCACATCACACCAGTGCCGGCACCACCCGTCACCCCCGACCCGCGCTGAGACCCCCATCACGCATCATGATCGTGCATCACTGCCACCGTCCTCCGCACGCCACGCCCCGCTCCCGCTCCCTCCTCACCGCACCACCACTGCGTGTCTCTGCGTTCCCAGTACGAGACCTCCGTGCCGCGCGACATGTCTTAGCCTCGCCCCGTCCCGCATGGCCCCCGGGTCTCATCCCAAGCCCCGGCGCCGCGACCCGCTGCTGGAACCTGGGCCTGATCCCTGGGCCATACGTACTACGTAGTATATAAGGCGCAGAGTAGTAAGTAGGTACTCTAGTCTTGATATTACCATAGCCTCGTATTGTTTGCCGTGTTCTCATCTCTGTCTTGTTTTCTCGCATGCCCCAGTCTCATTATTTCTACTTGCTTCTTTTCTCATCATACTCGTCTCGTTTTGCCTCTCCACCTCGTCTCCACTCATCTCGTACTCCTAATCTAATCTTGTTGTTCTCCTTTCTCTTCTCTACTCTAAGTTCTCTCGACTCTCCGTTCCTGGCTCCTCTCTCAACTTAATCATTTCCATCTTCTGTTATCTTATCTCGACTCTTTCCCCTTTTGGTCATCCAACTTCCCCGGTTCTGTTTCCATCCCCAGGACTCGCTAAGTCCCCGCGTCTGATTTTCTCTTGATTCCTGGGACTCGCTCGCTCACCGATGCTCGCTCGTCTCATTCTCTTGCACCCTCAGGACTCGCGCCAACCCCTGGCACTCGTCCTCCCTCCTCCCTGGCACTCGTCTCACCCACCGGCGCTACCGGCACTCTTCCATGCACCCCCTCCCCCACCCCGCTTCGGTTCCCTATGCCTCGTGCTCCTCCCGGTGCTCTGTGTTTGTACATGGTGGTTAACCGTAAGGTGGTTCGCCCAGTAGACTGAGCCCCCGTGGTCAGCGGAACCTGACAACCTCATTGTGGTCTCATGACAAAATAGATGCTGAAGTCAAAGGAGACAAGAAAAACTGACTTTTACATTCACAATAAATGATACACACACTGAAAAGTTCCACCAGTGATCATTGGCAAGGCTGAACTTCTGCAAGCCTCTCAAAGAAAGAGTGGAGCTCGCATAGGATTTTACTGGAAGAACAATGCAAAGGCATGGATGACAACAGTCTTGTAACAGGAATGGAAACATGATTGGGATATGATGTTGTGATTTGAGGGGCATCATATTTTTTTGTCACAGGATTTCAGTGCTCACATCCCTCTGGATGATCTCACAAACATCACTGTTGAAAACTTCAACCCTGATCTTACACCTCACATTCAGCCAGCTGATGCTAGCATCATAAGCTCATCACCATGTCTACTTTGTGAACTGTGCCATCAATCATTATTTATTTATATTTATTTATTTATTATTTATTTTTTTGTAGTTATTGCTGCAGGAGGCAGACAGTCCACCAAGTTGACCTCTGCACCCTAGGATATTGTGTAGCTCATGGTACTTATTTCATAGCCTTAGCCTGTCAAGATTGGATCCACTCATAGGGAATGCATTTATGCACTGAGTGTGGGACTCAGTCATCCAATACCCACTAAAACCTTGGTAGCTCTTCTCCAAGCCTTGAGAGGGCATGAGCCTTTTGGTAAGAGGAGCCTCAAGTACTCACAACTTCCTTGGGGTCTTTCACCTTTTTCCTGAAGTGGGGGCTGTCAGTGGCTAGACAGTCCACCTTAAGCCTCAGAGCGATGGCTCTTTTGAGGTGGCTTGCTATCTCCTTTTCACTGAGTTTCCTATCTGGGTCAGCCTCCTTTAATATACACCATTCACATTTCACCCTCCAGATCATTCTTGAGGCCTCTGACACTACAATCTGGAGAATCTATTAGCACCCTTGTCAGAGAATCTTCTTATCATGGCACATTTCAGTTGTTTGCCGGAAGTCAGCTTCTCAAATTATAGGCCTCTCTTTTTGTGTATCTTTTTCAGTAGTATCCATACAGTTTCTTGTCTTGAGATCAAGCACTCTGTGAGGATGTGCTCCATGAACTCAGTCATGTTATTGCAGAGTCCACATAGCATGCATCTTTTGTAGTTGGGGATGTTTTCCATAAGAAAGCCCTGGTTATCCTTGAGAGATCTTTGTCTTTGACTGACTTCCATATCCTTTTGTCAGTGGGTGCTTTGTTGTTGATGTCATTTATAGCCTACCATGCTGCATCTATGTTTACTACTGTGCCATGTCTCTAGGGTGCAGGCTTCCTTTCAATCATTGCCTTGTAGAGCATTGCCTCAGTGGCATCTGCAAGTTCAACCCCTTGTAGGTTGTATCCTAACAGTGGAGCTAGGTCTATCTCATTCAGGCTCAGTTTTTTAGTATCTTGGTCTGCCAGTGTGTTTGCTCCTTCATTTCCTTCAACTCCTGAGTGGCCTTTCACTTTTTCTGAGATTGTGACCCCTGATCTAAATTTCAGTCTTGCCATGAGGGCCTTCATAACTACTGGTTTGCCACTCCTGTTCACCCTTCATTCTCATTCTTCTTAAGGTGGGTCATTATGCTGTTGAGGATCAGTTTAGAGTCACTTACAATTTTGAGGGGTTTATTGCTGAGGGCTGTAGTGGCTGCCAATACTGCTAGGGCATCCCCAGTATTATTTGATTGGGGTACGTTATTCAGTAATTGCAGTGCTTCATTATATGCATTGTCTTTCTCATAATAGATCTCCGCTCTGGCCACTGCATTCACTGCTCTGTTTTGCATGCAAGAACTGTCTGTGTATATGGTGGTCAGTATTAGGGGAGGGTGTGCAGTCCTTGCATAGTTTATGTCACATGGGTCTTCTGTTCTTTTAGGATCTGTGAAGATTCTAAACCCTTCCTTTATTGAGTCTTTTATCACAATCTCAGGGGAGAAAATTATTCTGCCTGCCTTGTTGCTCAGTTCACATTCCTCCACTGTTAATTCCCAGGACCCTGTAAGTTGCTGAGGAGACCATTTATGGCCCAGTTTGTTCAGCCATTTGTTTGTGCATTTTATGCATAGGTGGGGTTTTAGGCATCCCCTCTCTCTCACCCCTCTACATGGAGAGCACCCACAGTTCCTCCTATTTTTGTGGTGTGGATTCTTCATGTTGTCCAAAAGATCTGCTAGGTCAAGCATCTCACCCACTGTCATAATCTTATATGTCACCCCATGGCATATTGCTCTCTTCGAGTTCATCCTCAAATTCTTCACACCTTTCAGTCTGATGTGGTACCATATTGAGGATTGTTTCTTTAAGGCATTATCAAGGGCAAGAGGGGTGAACTGGACTTTATACTTCCATGCAGTTCTGATCATTCTCTGTAGTAATAGTAGGAGACCTTTTGCTTTTGTCCTGGCATCTACTTGCAGGAGTTGTAGGAACAAGTTAAAGTAGGTATTTCCTTTGTCATTCTTCCATTTTGACACTACTTTTTACTTGAGGATCTCATCTGCAACCATTGCCCATATGGGCTTTGTAGCACTAAGGTCTAGGTACCTCTTTGTTTTCATTGATTTCATTGCCTTGTTTCTAAGAACTAGGTTCAGTAGTTTTTCCCTCCCTCTTTCATGTGAGAGACATAATGTATCAAGCCCAATTAATGGATGTTTATTTTCACCCCATAAGAAATCTTTTATTATCTGTGTCAATTCAGATTCCACATTTCTTGGCATTCCTTGCACACTTGTTCTATACTGTGTGTAGCCTCCTACAACCATGCTCACAATCAGGTGTCATCCCTTGATAGTGGGTTTGCCTCTGCTTCACCTCTTAAGGTCACTTGCTACTGCTTCAATAGTTGGGGTCCAGATATTCCTGTCCTCAACCCCATTTCCAATAAACACTTGAAGTAGGCATGTTGCTGTCAGGTTCCGCTGACCACAGGGGCTCAGTCCACTGGGCAAATACCTTACGTGGTGATCACTGTGTCCACAGACGCAGAGCACCGAAGCAGGGCGGGGGCAGTATATAGGGGAGCACCGGTAGTGCTGGCGAGTGGGTGAGTGCTGGGGAGGGTGGAGGACAAGTGCCGGGGGTAGGCACGAGTCCCGGGAGTACCAGAGGATGGGACGAGTGAGCACTAGTGAGCGAGCAAGTCCCGGGGTTCAAAACGGTAATGGGCATGGGGACTGAGTGAGTCCTGGGGATGGAAACAGAGTCGGGGAAACTAACAGCCAAAAGAGGAAAGGGTCGAGATAAGATAAAGGGAGATGGAACAGATTAAGTTGAGAAGAGGAGTTGGAAACAGAAGAGCCGGGAGAACTTAGAGTAGAAAGGGAGAGAAGAGCAAAATAGAATAGATTAGAGGACGAGGTGAGTAGAGACGAGGCAGGGAGACGATACGAGACGAGTACGATAAGAAAAAGAAGCAAGTAGAAATGAAGAGACCAGGACGCGTGAGAAAATGAGACAGAGACAAGAACACAGCAAAACAATATGGGGCTACGGTAATATCAAGACTAAAGTACTACTTACTACTCTACAACTTATATACTACGCAGTATGTAGGGTCCAGGGCTCAGGCCCGGGTTCCAGTGGTGGGTCGTGGCGCTGGGGCTTGGGGTGAGACTCAGGGGCCATGCGGGGTGGGGCAAGGTTGAGACATGTCACGCAGCGTGGAGGTCTTGTACTGGAAATGCAGAGACACGCGGTGGTGGGGCGGTGAGGAGGGAGCGGGAGCGGGGCGTGGTGTGTGGAGGTCAGGTCAGCAGTGATGTGTGATCATGATGCATGATGGGGGTCTCAGCGCAAGCCAGGGGTGACAGGTGGTGCCGGCGCTGATGTGGCGGCTATGAGTGGTGTGATAGCTGAGACAGGTGCTGATGTAGTGGTCACAGCGGTGATGGCCGGGGGATGCCACAAGTGGCAGTGGCAGTGGCGGTGACGGGCGGTGATGGGCAGTGATGGCCAGGGATGCCACAGGTGGCAGTGGCTGGTGGCGGTGACAGGCGGTGACAGGCGGTGATGGCCGAGGGCTGCCGAGGGAGTTGGCTGGGTAGCGGTCTGGGCCCAGAGCGGTCGTGGGGGTTGTTTTGGGAGGGTTGGAGTCCTGGGGCCAGGGCTGAGTTCTGGGGGTCGGTAGCGGGTTGTGACAGTTGCCTACCTTTCCTTAAATTCCTTTTCCCCTACTGGGACTATGACAGTTTTGAGTATGTTAAACCTAGCCCAAGACTCTGGACCATTTATTGAGGAACTTATTTAAGTCTTTGAATTTATTGTCCTTCAATAGATATACTGTGGTGTCATCAGCAAATAGTGTGGCTATCAGCCTCTCTGCCATTCCACTTATTGTAAAACCCTTCAACTTGGAGCTCCTCAGTAGCTGTGCTAGAAACTCGATCACAATGTTGAATAATAGGCTCAACATAAGGTTTCCTTGACTGACTCCTCTTGTGACACTATACAGCAAGCTCATTTTGCTATTCAGCATGACTCTTGTGGTAGCCTCTTTATATAATTCTTGAATTGTTTTCATAAAGAGTTCTGAGAAATTGAATTTGCATAGTAACTTCCATAGGAAGTTGTGCAGGACTTTGTCATAAGCTTTCTCTTGATCCAGGCATACTACTATTCTGTTCTCCTTACTATCCTCACATCTTCTGATCATCATGTAGGCTAGTTCTGTTTGGTCTTCAATTTGCCTGCCTCTCATGAAGCCTGCTTGATCTTTATGTATGATATATGGGGCTATTTTTCCTAGTTTTATAGATAGTGTCATGACCCGCTACCGACCTCCAGGACTCAGCCCTGGCCCCAGGACTCCAACCCTCCCAAAACCACCTCCACGACCACCCCAGGCCCAGACCGCTACTCGGCCAACTCCCCCGGCCATCACTGGCCATCACCGCCCGTCAACGCCACCAGCCACCACCATCTGCGGCATCCCCAGCCATCACCACCCATCACTGCCCATCGCCACCACAGCCACCACCACTCGTGGCATCCTCCAGCCATCACTGCCGTGACCGCCACATTAGCACCAGGTCTCGGCTATCACACCACATCAGCGCCGGCACCACCCATCACCCCCAGCCCGTGCCGAGACCCTCATCACGCATCATGATTGTGCATCACTGCCGCCAATCTCTGCATGCCATGCCCCGCTCCCGCTCCCTCCTCACCGCACCACTACCACGTGTCTCTGCATTCCCAGTATGAGACCTCCACGCCGTGCGACATGTCTTAACCTCGCCCCGCCCCGCGTGGCCCCCAGGTCTCACTCCAAGCCCTGGCGCCGCGACCCGCCACTGGAACCTGGGCCTGAGCCCCGGGCCCTACGTATTGTGTAGTATATAAGTTGTAGAGTAGTAAGTAGGTACTCTAGTCTTGATATTACCGTAACCCATCTTGTTTGTTGTGTTCTTGTCTCTGTTTGTTTTCTCACACGTCCCGGTCTTGTTACTTTTACTTGCTTCTTTTCTCGTCATACTTGTCTCGTTTTGTCTCTCTGTCCCATCTCCACTCGTCTCGTACTCTCAATCTATTCTCATTGTTCTCCTTTCTCTTTTCCACTCTAAGTTCCCCTGGTTCTCCATTCTTGGCTCTTCTCTGCAACTTAATCATTTCCATCTCCTGTTATCTTATCTCGACTCTTTCCCCTTTTGGCTGTTTAACTTCCCTGGTTCTGTTTCCATTCCCGGGACTCGCTAAGTTCCCATGGCTGATTATCTCTTGATCTCCAGGACTCGCTTGTCTCATCCTCTTGCAACCCCGGGACTTGCGCCAACCCCTGGCACTCGTCCTCCACCCTCCCCAGCACTCGTCTCACTCACTGGTGCTACCGGCCCTCCTCCATACACCGCCCCCACCCCGCTTCGGTCTCCTACACCTCGCGCTCCTCCTGGTGCCCTGCATCTGTGTACATGGTGATCCTCACGTAAGGTGTTTGCCCAGTAGACTGAGCCCCCGTGGTCAGCGGAACCTGACAGATAGTGCCTTTGTAAAAATCTTATAATCCATATTTAGAACTGTTATTGGTCTGTAATTCCTGGCTTCAGTCCTATCACCTTTTTTGTAGATTGGTCACAGCCACCTCTCCACAAAGTTGGAGGAGCTCTCCATCTCATTGTTTTTTATATCATTAAACAGGTCCTTCAGGGTACCAATTATGTCAAACCCACTTTTCTGTTCATCTGTCTTATATTTGAATCTGTCTGCTAAGATTTTCTACAGCTCTTGTGGGATTCCATCAAGGCCTGCTGCTCTACCATTTGAAAGGTCATTTATGGTGTCTTCCACTTTGTCTTTTCTAGCCTTCCATTGAATTCTCGGGAACACTTCAGAGCCACTATAATATCCCTCGGTTTTGATGCTTGATTCATTGAAATCCATGGTTTTGTGAGTGTTTCTCCATGAATGTTAAAACTGGTTGCTACTGTATCCCTAGCTCTCTTGAATCTCCATCATTGCAATTGTAGTATCCTGTTGTCTTGGAATGTGTCAGTCTAGGGAGCAGAGGTTGACATCCTCTGGGACATCTAGTGTGGAAACTGGAATGGCTGCCATGAAGATGTTGCTTAGGCGGTCATGGCTCTGAAGTCAGAATCCACCACGGGGGCCAAGTCAGTCCAGACAAACAAATAAACACTCCAAGATGGGCTCCTGACTTTTTAGGACTGCATCTATGTGCCCAACATCCTGGAGCTCCGCTGGAGGATTGTCAAGCAGCACCACAACTCCCACATTGCTGAACATCTTGGCTAATAGAAAACGCTGGAGCTAGTTACCTGGAACTACTGGTGGCCCCAAATGTCCTGGTACATTGGATTCTACACTAGTACATGCAATCTTTGCCTCCAGACCAAGCCTCAGCACTGCCTCTCCATTGAACAACTCCACCCACTACCAATTCCCACAGAACAATGGAGCATAGCCTTCATGGACTTCATTGTAGAGCTCCTTGATGCTCACAGTTATGATGCCATTATGGTAGTGATGGACCTTTGCAGCAAACAAGTGCACTTCATCCCCACTCACACCACTTGCTCTGCCATAGGTGCTGTGAACTTGTGTCGGAAGAATGTCTGGAAGCTCCATGGCTTCTTGGATGCTTCTGTGTCAGACCGAGTCTCACAGTTTGTAGTGGAGTTCACCTGAGAACTCTCCCAACTGCTCAATGTGAAGCTCCACACCTCCATCGCCTACCACTCACAGTTCAACAGCCAGACAGAATACATAAACCAGGAGCTCAAGCAGCAGCTCCACTTTTTTTGCAATGAGCGACAGGATGACTAGGATGAGCTGCTTCCAGATACCAAGTTCCAGTACAACAACCACATTCATGCAGCCACTCAGGTGTCATCCTTCTTCCTGGACACCAGATGCCACCTATGCATGGGCCATGGGCTTTGAGCCATGGGCCTGGCTCTTGGAGAATAAAGCTGTGAATAAGTTTGTGGACCAGATAAAGGTGGTGCAAGAGGAGGCCAAGGCTGCTCTGGCAAAGGCAAAGGATGACATAGTCTGGTACTATGACCGTGGAAGAACCCCAGCATCCAAGTACCAGCCTGGAGACCAAGTCTACCTGGATGCCTCTGACATCACCACCACTTGCCTGTCAAAGAAGCTCTTGCACCGTTAGCTAGGATCCTTTATGGTGGAATGACAGATAGGCCTGCTAGCCTACCAACTCTGGCTCCTAGCAGGAATGCAACAGCTTTACCTGGTATTCAACATGGTCAAGCTAACACCAGCCTCAGAGGACCCTATCCCAGGACAATGCCCAGTGCCTCTTCCACACCTAGTGGTGGTTAATGACAACAGGGAGTACGAAGTGAAAGAGATCCTGGACAGTCGCCTATTCAGAAAGTGACTACAGTACAAGGTGAAATGGAAAGGTTACAGGGTCAAAGACATCTCCTGGAAGCTCTGGAAGAACACACTCAAACACACTCTGGACCACTCAGAGAATCTACTCCATCTCACCAGTGGACCATGCAATCCAGAACTTCTTTTACCCCACACATTGAGACACCACACACTAGAGGGGGGGTGATGTCAGGGAACTTCCATTTGACTTCCATTTTTGGCACATCACAGTGCCCCAACCCACCTCCTACGCTATTCCCTGGGACCTCCAAGGCTTGTTCTAGACTTTTGGAGATCTCTGAGAGTTGTTTCCTTTTTAGAAAATCCTTGAAACTTCCTGCAGCATTATCCAAGGTTAAGGTTAGCTCCGGTCACCTGTACAGTTGTTTTCATGCCTCTGCTGCCTGCTGATGCGTCACACCAAGCAGCGGGGATCCTTAGACTTGTTCTCTTTGGATTTTCCTCTGCTAGGTGATTAATTACTAGTGTACTGTTGATTATCATGCCTAATATAACTTTGGATCTCCCTCTGCTAGTTGTGTGATTGAGCCACAACTCTGGAGGTTGCCCTTACAGAATGTCACCTCAATAGCCTTTTTGTCTTTGTCCATGTTGAGGTTGTTATGTATTTCCTCCTGGTCCTTTGAGAGCTTCTAATTCTCATTTTATTTCTGGTGTTTTTGTCTTTGAATATTCCTGGATCTGACTAATCAGATTGGTCTTGAGTTTGCTGTACCAAGATTGTAGGATACCTGTCTCTGAGGGTGCTTGTCCCAGGGCTTCTTGTTTGAGTTGGAAGACCAGACCAATGTTCTCTAAATTATTGATCAGTTCACTGTCGTTCAGTATGCTTAGTGGTATGGAATATCTTCCTTTGCCTATTTTGGGCTGCTGTGGGTTCAGAATTCTGGATGTCACTAGGAGGTGGTCCATATTAGTTTTTGTTCTTACTATCTTCCAGTCATGTGAGAATTTTTCTAGCTCTTTAGCAATATAAATATGGTCAATTCTTGATTGGCATGGTCTTCCTGTCATGTAGAAAGAGAAGTTGATTTTTGTGAGATTCTCTCTTCTCCACCTGTTAATCAGGCCCAGGTGAATCTTAAAGTCTGTAATGGTGCTTACCGCCATATTGTTATTATTGTGGGCAGGTAGCCTGTCTAGTGTGTCCTTTACTAGGGTTTATGTTGCCCAAGACTATTTTTGGCTTAGGCCCATTCTGTCGTAGGGACTAGAAGTCCTTCAGGGACCTCTAGAAGGCCTCATTCTGTCTTGGTTCATTTGGTGTGTACACATTTTCACATCTCATGACTTTGCTATCTGCCCATGGGATGTCTAGTACAATTGCCCTACCAGGGGTCACTTCCACTATCTTTGCATCTTTTCAGCTCATTGACTTGTTGTTTAGAACAAAGGCCACTCCTTTTGCATTGAGTTGCATCTCATCCAGGCTGGACAGTATCAAGATTTGTCTTTTGAACAGACTATTGAGTTTGTCCCTCAGATTTTAGTCAAGGTGGGTCTCCTGAAGGGCTAGTATGTTCATTTTATTTTCCCTGATGAGTTGGCATATTTCTCTCTACTTTAGTTTGGTGGACTCCAATCCACCCCCTTTCATATTTAAGGAGGTCTCTTTGCCTTTCATAGCCTGGTGTTGTGTGTTATGTTCTGATCTTCACTTTGCATGCTTGATGTCATTTGAGTTTGTTGCATCGCAAAGGCATGGCCTGGCTGCAGGTTCTGCATTTTCTACTGTAATGTTTTGCTGTTTTGGGTGTCTGTATTGGCATCAGTGTGGTGGTTAGTTGGTATAGTCTTGGGT
Organism: Termitomyces sp. T69sscA; assembly: GCA_017657225.1. NCBI lineage: Eukaryota > Fungi > Basidiomycota > Agaricomycetes > Agaricales > Lyophyllaceae > Termitomyces > Termitomyces sp. T69sscA. The sequence goes on from JAGGAQ010006145.1 coordinate 20,953, forward strand.
CACTCTAGGTGGGTCAGGATATTATGGATACATCTTCTATCCCTTTTAGGTTGTCATTGAGGATTGAGCCAATGGCAGAGCCTTCCTCTCCTACCTGAGAGAGGCTGTAGCCATTACCATTTAGTTCATTCCATTGTTGTGTGTGTCTTATATTTGTTGCAGATAGTGTGGTTGAGCAACGTCATCCATCTTAGAACTCAGACTTAAGTAGGAGCACTGTGCAGCACTGCTCTCATAAACACAATGCTGCCTAAGCTCATCTCAACTTGGTGGAGGACCAATCTGAGATTACCTGTTGTTCATCAAATCCAGAAAATCCATCTCATTTGTTGTGTGCCTGTTCTAAGCCGCTGGTACTTTTGTAGTGATGAGGGAGGGTAGTATTTGTTGTTGGAGAGTTTACATATGTCTAGGTACTTGGGTGTAATTATCTACAGCCATGCCTGTTTCCACTAAAGCTAGTACAATGGCCATTGCCCCTCCAGCTATCAGCTCAGCATTTGGTGTGGCCTCTCATGCCAAGTTTATCTTGGTATGATGATGCAAGCTCTACCACTTCTTCAACATTGCCTGCCAATTTGTTTCCATGCCATACATCCATGTTCATGTATGTGCAGTGGGCAGCATTATAGTTGGTGCCCTTGCATTTATAGCAATGGAAGCGGTGGGCTTCATCCATGGGTGTTGCCTCCCCACAGTACCTTTTGATCATACAGATGAAGCATGGGGTTGGTAGAGTGTATGAGAGGAAGAATGCTGTTGCACTCGCTGTCAATATAATAGAGTGAGCCATGAGCAGGTCATAGATTTTGCAAGCAATGTCCAAAACTAGGTGGAGATCTCCTTCTCCTTTTAGGGCATAGACAGCTTAGCCTGCTCGCCAGTCATTGCCAGGATCAGATCCCTAAGACTTTTGCTTGTGGTCATCAGGTCTGCATTCTGACTAGCCTGCCAGTCCTTGACCCATAGCTTTGGCTCTGAGTAGTTATCAAAGTGGTCTCTTTGCTCAGGCAGTAGGTTATACCTAAGCAGAGTTGAGAGGTGTATTGTAAAGAAGCTCCCCACTGAGGTGGAGGTGCAACTCAGACCCTGCCAGAGTTGCTGGGGCCTAGTTCTGGCCCAAGTGAGGAGTGTTTGCCCTCTCTGCATGAGGAGTGTTGAGGCCACAGGCATCTGCTGTGTGAAGGGCAGGACTCTCATGTGGTGTCCCCTAGACTCCAGCACACCTCAAATTTGAGGTCTCTTGCCTGAGTCCACCTATGACCCATGAGTTTGTCCACAAACCAATTATGGTTGTCAGCTGTGTCAAAATTGTAAGGCTCTGGCATTGCATGGTTTGGAAACAATGCATCATTGTTTGCCAGGTATGGTCACAATAGCAATACATGGAATTTTGGCACAATTTGTTGTGCCAGTAATGCAGCAGGCAACTCAAGCACATAGTCTGAAGTGCTGGATTCAGCCTCCAGGACCTTATATGGTTCCACTCATTTAGGGCACAGTTTGCTTGCCTATCCTTTGGGCAAATTTAGATTCTTGGTGGCTAAATACACCAAACTGCCCTTTGTTATTGCCAGTTCCTTGCTCTGGCAGTTATTTGCATGCCATACCTAAAAGACGTGAGCTTCAATTATTGCATCATGTGCATTCACCAGGTTCAGTAGTGCATTTTGTGTGAAGTCCTTGATCCCTTGATGGATCACTGCATCAGTGTGCAGTTCCTTGATCATAGATGGCATGTAGCCATTATTGAGCTTGAAGGGTACATACCTGGTGGTTTCTGATACACTCACATTCATTGCAAACTCCACCATAGGTATATGGTCAACCCAGTCTTTTTGATTAGGATGCACAAACACTCTAAATATCTGCATGACATTTTGATTTGTGTGTTCTGTCTGGCCATCCATCTGCAGATGGAATGAAGTTGACATGAGCAACTTTGCTCAGAGTAGCTTATGTAGCCCCTTTCACCATTTGGAAGTCAATTTAAAGTCTTGATCACTGACAATTGAGCTAGGTAGGCTGTGTAGGCATACTATCTCCTTGAGATAGATTCATGACAGTTCTGACACCTTTGTCATTGTATTAACTGGTATTAAGTGGACTATACTGGTCATGTAGCAGATCACTACCCATAAGTAGTTGAAGCCACATGATTCAGAGAATGGTCTAATGGAGTCTATGCCAATTGAGTTCCAGAGCTTCACTGGGACTTGCAGCAAGTGTAGCTTCCCTGCTGGCTTCTAGTTCAATGTTTTTTAACATTGATATGCTTTGCATGTCACACAGAAATGATTCATCTCCTTGGCCATCTGCAGCTACCAGTAAATCAACGCACATATTCAAGCATCTTCTGGTATTCAAAATGCCCAACAATGCAATGGGCTTGTTAGAATGAGCATGATTAATGCTCTGTCCCTTGGAACACATAGCACCTTTGACCCTGCAGGCCTCATCAAGTATATAAGTTGCTGCTCAATTACAAAGCAGAGGTGCTCCTCTGGTTTGTTGAGTATTTTGACCAATAGGTTGTCCTAAGAGTATCCTTTCTGGATATGTGCACACAATTGTGTGTCTTCAAGATCAGTGATTTCAGAACTAGGGACAACTGTCCTCAAGGCCTGTTCCACTGTTAGATTGTTGTCATTATCTAATGACTCCACCACTGGCCACACCACAGCCAGTTCCACATCAGTGAGACCTTGAGCTTAAGGTCCTGCAGTCCTAGTTGCTCTCTGAGCCAGTGACTCTGGCGCAGCTCATGAGCCTGCATGGTTCATATTTCTACATGATGTTCCACTATTTTCTGGAACTGTTGTAAGAGCAAGTCTTTGCCCTCTGAATCTATCCTTTTGTCCACTTGGATAAAATCATGGACATCATGAACATTCTCATGGATATCACTCTTAAAGTATTGTGACAAGCAGTCTGCAACCTTATTGAGTTCAAGTTATGTCAAACTGGTAATGCAACATGTAGTCAATCCAACACTGTCACAGTGACAAATGGACTTGAGTTTTGAAAAGCTCCAGAGCTTTATGTTCCATAATTATATGGATCATATAGCCCATTAGTTTATCCTCCCATTTGAGGAGGACCTTTAAAATTGCAAGTGTCTCTAATTTGTGTACTGCATAGTTCTGTTATGCAGTTGGTATTTGCATGACATAAACCCTGCTGGTCTGCAGGTCTGCCAAGTTTTTCCTTGGCCAAACATGGCCCCTACACCCATATTTGAGGTGTTGCATATGAGCCATATAGGCTTGTTGAGATGTGGGTCAACTGGGCATATAATCAGTGTCTTCATGCAAATTTATTTCATCATCTTGAAGCACTGCTGATGCAGCGGTCTCCAATGGAATGGAGACCTGTTCTGTGTCATGGCCATGAGAGGACCAGTATATGCAGTTATGTCTGGTAAAAAGTTACTAATGTAGTTTACAAGTCCAATGAAATGCTGGATATCAATATAATTGTGGCATTTGCCACTCTCAAATATGATCAAGTTTATCAGAATCTGGGTGAATGCCCTGCATGTCTATGACATGTCCTAAGCAGTCAATATTCTGTGTGTACAACTCACACTTTTTCTATTCAAGATACAAGCTTGCATTCTGCAATTCTTCAAATATAACATGTAAGTGTTGCTTGTGTTCCTCTATGGAGTCTGAGAATATGAAGATATTGTTCAAGTAGATGTGCATGAATGTTCCAATGACATCTTAGAATATAGAGGTCATTAGCCTCTGGAACGTTGCTGGTGCATTGCAGTCACCAATCTACATAATATTACTGACAAATGTCCCATCTTTCTTGGAAATACACAGTATAGCGCAGCTTGCACTGCTGGTTGTGGTTCCCACTACTTTGCATTAACATATCTATTTGTCTTTTCATGAAGTTGATCTTGCAATGCTTGTGGACAGCAAGGAAGATGTTACTTGTACTGCTTGTTCTCATCTATGAGATTAATCTCATGGTTTACTCCCTCCATGGAGGGAGTTCCTCTTTTGTTCCATTGACTATATTTGTGAACTCTTGCTGCCACTGTTGGTGCAGTTACAGAATATCTTCTTCCATTAGGCCTTGAGCCTTCTGCTTGCCTTTATTGACATGCTTTGGGTGTGGATGGACCTTAGGCTCAAATTATTCTCTCAGCACCCGTAAGTGTGCTTCTTCAGTGTCTTTGATTCTCAGCCTCAACATAGGCTGTAATACCACTGACCTCATTGACCACTGCACCCTTCTTGCCTTCAGCAAGATACCATCAAACATAATGTCTAATGGCTCAGATATCTCATCATCAAATGATTGACGGTAGACTTCTCCCTTGGGTCAGAGCAACCCAACCCACTTTTGCATCACCATTGAGGCTCCCACCCTGTTCCACTCTGTGGGTATATATGAGTCATAAGCCAATTGCATATCTGGTGGTGGCACTGGTCGATGCCACAAGGATCTTACACTGTCTATTGTTCCCACCATGCTTGTAACACTCTGCCGCTGCTTTCTCTTCCCAACCTCATCTGTAATGAGATCCTCTACTCCAACTCTCTGGAGCTTGTCAGTTGACACTCCAATGCCCCCATCAATACTTGTTTAGCACAAGTTTTTAGATCCAGATTAGCCTTGTCAAGCCTTTTTGCAGCTCTTTTGCTTGCTGCACTAGGCTTTTCCAACCCTTCCTCCCTCTCCAGAGTTCCTCAGAACTCTTGTTCAGTCATCAAAATTGCTGGTGCATCCACTGGTAGGCTAGCTACAGGAGCCAATTCTTCTTCAACCTCCTCAACAGTCACAATTCTGTGACCTTTTAGTCAGTTGCAACCATTGTGATGCTTTTCCATGGTCCTATATTGTCATAGCTGTTCATCAGTGTCCATCAGCACAACTCTTTCAGCCCTCAATGGAACTTCTTGTGCACAAAGGAGGATGGCACTACCATGCTGTGTGCTATGCACACTCCTGACCCAAAGAGGCCATTTGACTTCAAACAAATAGTACAGTACATGCTAATCTATAGTTGCCTAGAGTTGGAGAATACCTGATAGTGCATTATAGTAGACTTCACCTACTGGATGCACTGGCAAACCCTATTTGGATCCACACTCTGCCAAGCTCTCTGTGCTAACAGCATAGGAAAGACTACAGTAGTCCAACAGTTTGCACTTGTCATAGCACAACCTGGGATGTATTGTGAAGCTGCAGCTGCATACAATGTGGCTAACCCTGGATGTCCTCTGATGGCCCAATTTGTGGCTCAGATAGAAATATGCCAAGTTGACAATCAGGTGTGGAACTTCTCTGACAACAACATGATTCACGTTTTATTGCACACTATATTCCACTGGATCTAGTAGACCATGCCTACACATATGGTGTGGTCTACTTGGAACAACAGTTCCACCAGCCTATGATGTTCCTTGATATCTTCAAAGACATTGACAATGAGCATTTACAGCACCTGTCAGGGGACTTCTATTTTTGGTCTACACTGACTTCTCCTTGAGGCACTTCTCTATGCTCCAGCCCACCTCTTGCACCACTCCCTGGGACCTCCAGGGCTTGCTCTAGACCTCCAGAGATCTCCAAAGGTCATTTCCTTCTTGAAAAACCTCTAAAACTTCTTGCACTTCCTTTTCAAGCATTATCCAAGGTTAAGATTAGCTCCAGTCACCTATACAGTTGTTCTCATGCCTCCAATGTCCACTGATGCACTGCACCAAGCAGTGCAGTGGGGATCCTTAGACTTATTCTCTTTGAATTTCTCTCTGCTAGATAATTGGTTACCATTGTTGATTATCATTCTCAATATAACTTTGGATTACCCTCTGCTAGTTGTATGATTGAGCTGCAACTCCTGAAGGTTGCCCTTACAGCACTTCACAGTATATGAAACACCATCAGCCATCTTACAGTGAGATGTGCTTTCTTCAGTGCATTTGAAGAGGAGGTGGTAGTGGTCTTCTTTGGACAGTTCTTGCCATCTGTCTGACATCATTCTCAAGGCTACTGGCCTCTATTATTACATTGGAATGGACCTGAATGTGGGTCAGCTTTGGAAGCAAACACCGGTGCATAGTACAATGCCCACTATTTGAGCAATAGGTATACCTTCTCATAAGAGGAGGTTGACATCCTCATTAAAGCCCCATATTGGTCCCTCATTGGCTTTTTACTTTATGTAGCCATCTCTACTCAGCCAGACATCATCTACACCATCCAACAATTCACTCAATACATTGACTCTTACACCAGAGTACACTGAAGAGCAATCATGCAGCTTGTTCTTGGCAGTAGTGATAACTCCATCAATCTCACTGGGTTCACTGACTCCAACTGGGCTTCTTGTGATGTATCAGAAACCCACACTGACCTCTTTCTTGTTGATCTCCTTTTCCACAAGGTGTTGACATAAGCAGCAATCTGTCTTTCTCCTCTCCCCCCCTCTCACCCCCTTCATAGGGTTGTTAGAACCACAGCAGAGTGCTTAGTCAACTGTCATTGCTTGTCTCTCTATAACTTACTTGCTTTCACAGAGATCATATCAACAAGGATTGAGACTATACAGCCAACATGTTGCCACCCCAGCTACCGCCCATCTCTCAGTACCCACATCGCTAGCTCCAAAGATAAAGCCCTGGAGGCCATTCAACAAGCATTTGACTATGCTCCAACTGCAATATTCTATGATGGATTGGCTTTGAAAAAGGCATAGGTGCCTTGGCTGTATGCTATGTAAACAGCAAGGAGAAAGCCTCTCTAAGGTACTTTCTCAGCTCAGGTGCTGAGCACATGGTTTACAAAGGTGAACTAGTACGCTTTGCCCTTGGCATTCACCTCCTCTTCAGACTCAAGCATCAACTACATGGAATGACAATCATTGGCAGTGACAGCCAAGTTGCAATTAAGGCTCTCAACAACCAACTCTTGCACCCTGCTCACTACCTCCTTGATAAAGTCCACTTTGCTACTGAAACCCTGCACCAGAAACAGGATTGTCTCTTATGTGCAGCCCCATGCCATTTTGTGCTCGGCACAGTTACAAAGAGACCCACCCACTCACATGGGATCATCAAGCTTCAGGTACACTGGACCCTGGGCCACATCAACCACTCAAGCCCATCAAGCAACCTCCCTCCCTTCCTTTGCTCCAAACTGCTCCTGAATAGCATCCCAGCTACATGCCAGTTGAACCTAATTGCAATGCAAGTTGTCTGGAAATGTAGGTGGAAAGAGTCCCTCCATGCACTTTTTATTTGTAGGCTTGACCAAATGTTACCCTCAAAAGGCTATATGCATCTTGTCAAACCACTCAACTGCAGCCAATCAGCTCTCCTCATGCAACTTTGTACTGACCACTCACTCCTTAACCAACACTTCTTCCACATCTGCAGAGTGGAACCTCCCTCCTGTTCCCACTGCCTAGGTATCACAATTGAATCAATGCAGCCCTACCTGATAGAGTGCTCCCACTACAGACACAAATGCTGATAAGCTCTGGTTTGTGTCAAATGGAGTACTAATATAAATTTTGGCACAAGCTTGTGGACTAGTGGTCAGCACATCCTTTTGTCTACCTAGTGCCCTCCCAAGGGGGCCAGAGTTTGAATCCCTGGACAAGCACTTTTTGTATCTTGCTATTATCTTTTTGGACTATTTTACCTTACTTTCTTGACCCTGAGGTTTCACTGACCTTGCTGCTGCACCCTGGCAACTACCATCATTTTACAACACTGACATTTTGGTGATTTCATACCTACTTTTTGATATTTTGACATGACAGACAGCTTGATTGGTGCTGCTAGGCGTTGCCAAGGTCTGATTGACATTTTTCTATATAAAAGATTGTTGGCTATTATTTACTTACCAAGTTTGCCACTTTGGCGAGCCTTGGTCACCAATAGTGACTTTGCTTACAACTTAGTATATATACTGTACTTATACTTTGCAAATAATAAGTTACCACCCTCTATCTCTTACACTTGGGCTTCAGAGCTCAATTTTGACTATTTTAAGCCTATTCCATGCCAAGGCGCCATCATATAGCACTTTGTCTTGCCACTGAAAGTACACCAGTGTTCTAATTCACTATGCACCTTGCACGTACAGCAGGCTTCCAGTGCTTGGCAACTACGCTAAGCATTACCTCATCACTTCTTTGCTGCTACCCTCTGCTAACTTGTTTCTGAGACCCTGCCTGCCTCGACTAGCAAGCCCAAAACACCACTTAAGTCAATTTTGGACATCATCAACACTTTATGTGTCATAACCCAATACCAACCTCCAGGACTTAGCCCTGGCCCCGAGACTCCAACCTTCTCAAACCCATCTCCACGACTGTCCTGGGCCCAGACTGCTACCAAACCAGCCACTTTGGCAGCCCCTGGCCATCACTGCCTGTCACTGTCACCAGCCACCGCCATTCTTGGCATCCCTCCAGCCATCACCACCCGTGACTGCCACATCAGCGCTGGCCCTGGCCATCCTTGACGCTTCTCCAACTGCAGCCACCACATTAGTGCTGGCACAAGCAACCCCCAGCGCTGATAAGACCCAGGTTGTAGCAAAAGGCATACTAACAATTTTCCTAGCACAGCCATATGGATTAATGGTTAGCGTGCCCTATGGATTACCTGCCACCCCCTCAAAAAGCTGAGGTTCAAACCCTGGACATACCTTTGGCATATTTTTCATCATTATTTTTTGATTTATTTACTTCATTTTCTTGATCCTGAGGTTTCGCTGGCATTGCCGCCGCTCCCTAGTAACCGCCATCATTTTACAATATTGACATTTGAGCGATTCCATACTTACAGACAGCCTGACTGACGCTGTTAGGTGTCACTAAGAGCTGATGGACATTTTTCTATATAAAAGATTGTAGTCTGTTATTTACCTATTAGTTCCCCATGTTGGCAACTCAAGGGTCGCCAACAGCGACTTTGCTTACACCTTACTATATATACTGTACTTATAGCCTGCAAATAACAAGTTACCTTCACCATTATCTCTTACGCTTGGGCTTCAGAGCTCAATTTTGCCTCTTATAAGTTTACTCTACACCAAGAGCACTTTTGTACAGTGTTCTTGTCTTGCCACTGGGATTGCGCCGGTGTACTAGCCATTCATACGCCTTGCAACTGCAGCAAGCACCTTACACTTGGTGACTATGTTAAGCTTCTCCTCACCACTTTCTTACCGCTGTTCTCCACTAACCTGTCTTTTGGGACCCTGCCTGGCTCACCTCAACTAGCGAGCCCAACGCTACACGCCTTGTGACTGCCTATCCAGACACCACTAGGTATAATTTTGAGTGTCATCAGTGCTCCTCTTGGCCTGTGCCAAGACCCCCCATCACACATCACAACCACGCATCACTGTTGATCTGACCTCTGCACATCATGCTCTGCTTCCACTCACCTCCTCACTTCCCCACTGCTACATGTTTCTGTGCTCCCGAAGCAAGACCTTCTGCACCGCACAACATGTCTCAACCTCCGCCACTGCCTTGCATGACCCCTAAGTCTCACCTCAAGCCCTGGCACCATGACTTGTCACCAGGACCTGGACCTGAGCCCTGGGGCCTACCTACCATACAGTATATAAGTTATAGAGTAGCAAGTAGTACTCTAGTCTTGATATTGCTGTACTTCCCATCTTGTTTTTTGTTATTCATCTCCGTCTCATAGTCTCACACATTCCGGTTTCCATTCTCCAACTGTCTTGTTTTGTATTGTACTCATCTCATATCACTTCTTGTCTTTACTCATCTCGTACTCTAATCTATCTCTGCTTTATCTCTTCTCTGCCTCAAGTCTCTAAGTTCTCTTTTTACTCTCTCATCTCTTGCCTCAGTCTTGACTTGTTCCATTTCCCCTTTCTCTTATCTTATCTTGACTCTTTCCTTTTCTGGCTCATTTAAATCTCTGCATCCTCACCTTCAATCCTGGGACTTGCCAAGTCCCTGCATTCACCCTGGCCTTCTACTCATCAACTCCAGGACTTGCTTGCGCACCAGCACTCGCTTTATCCTCTCTTCTTGCACCTCTGGGACTCATGCTTACCCTGGCACTCATCTTCCACCTCCCCTCCCCATCCCCGGCACTCATATCCCTGCCTTGCATTATCAGCAATCCCCCACCTGCATTTCTGGTCCTGTTTCAGTCTTCTATGCTTTGCACTCTTGACAGTACGTTGCATCTGTGAACATTGTGCGCACTACATAAGGAATTTGCCCAGTGGACTGAGCCCCCATGGTCAGTGGAACCTGACATTGTGCATCTCATCTGGCTCCTCAAATGCAAAGCTGAGTCCATCTCTTATCTCCTCTCTGATCTGAAAGCTCTCAAGCACCTGCTTAGATTTGCCAAAGCCACAAAATGCTTCCCACTCCTCCTTGACTCAGTTAAATGCCATGCAGCATCTCAATCCAACTTCTAAAGTAACCATGCACCCTCAATATTGCAGCCCATGTACAACCTCCTCTGAACTCCATATTTTATTATTATCACTGATTATGGCATATGGCCTTATGCCTGCCCAGGCCTAGCTTTGTATTTGGTCCTATGGAGAGGAAGCTAAGGGGGGAGAGTAGTAATTTCTAGACAAAAAAAAAGATGACACTCCCTTATGAGGTAATAGTTTTACGTTTTACTATTATCTTAAGGTTTTATATTTTAGAAATTGGTATAAAACTTTTGTCTGGAGCACGTGGTGGTAATGGTGATGTGCTTTGGATGTCTCTGAATCTTTTGCAGGTGCTCTGGAGAATGTGTATGCTCTGGAGGTGTGTGTATTTGGATCTTGTGTGGTGCTTTGAATATATGTGCAGGTGCTAAGGAGTTTGTATTGCACATTTTTAAGCATGTGTGGCAAGCTCTTTATCCTCCCTTTGAGGTCTGGACAATAAATTTCTATGTTCCTTTTGTTTTTCTTTATAGGTTTTAGAAATTACTATCAAACAAATTGAACTTCTCCTGAAAAAAGAAAAAGGTGTGAAGGCCTCCTAATCTATACAATTAGAGGAAAAAAGGAAGGTCTCTCAATTCCTTAACTAAACTATAGAAAATGTGTGATGGTCTTTTTCTTCCTCTCCTTCTGCTAACCCCACAAAAAGGATAAATAGAGGACTCTCCTTCTTCTACCCCCACAAAAAGGGGTTAGATAGAGGAGTCTCCTCCTGCTAACCAACAAAAAGGTTCAATAGAGGATGAGGTTTAATTTCTTTTTTGTTTTATATTAACTTAGGTAGAAAGTTAAAAAAGTTCAAACAAATAAAGTAATCTCTATATAAAAATTTTGAAATAATGTTAAACAATAATGAGAAAGAAAAAATGTTAGAGGGACTTCCAAAAGGTCAATTTGGAGGATTTAACAGTGAAGAAATTGACTATCTATTTGAACTGAGGTTAATTGCTTTGTATTCTGAATTTTATAAACAAATATCTGAGTATGAGGGAAGAAAAAAGGGGAAAATAGAAATTGAAGATAAAAAAGAATATACAAAGAAGTTACATGAGGACTTATTCAATTTAAGAAAAGAAATAAATAAATTTAAAACAGAAGTAGAAGACTGAATTTATAAAGTAGAAAGCAACAATTGAAGCAAGTATGACATGTACAGAAAAGTACAAAGTAAAAAGCTTGAGCAATCTATAGTAAATGAAAAGGGGAAAGCCTACAAAAAGCATCTAATAATAATGGGACGACGCGTGGGAGGATTGTGAATTGGTCAGCAAATTAGCTAACAAGCGGACTTTTCTGAGTTGAAAAAAGTCGTCCCATTCTAATGCAAGCTGACTTTTAAGTTTTGAACTCAGTTTCAGAAAAGCCCGGACACTCAGCAGTGTCTGCCCTCATCAAGTGCTTTTTTGAGTGTGCTTATGCAATACTTCTCAGAGTACTGTGCCCATTTAGAATACTGTTCAGGCTATTCTTCAAGTCCTCAGTTTTGA
>JAGGAQ010006146.1:0-32838 GCA_017657225.1 Termitomyces sp. T69sscA
CGATTTCGTCGGTGAAGTTAATGTCCAATCTAGTTGCAAGCAATATAGCATTTTATTCACTTGCAATTACATACGTGCCAAAATCCCTGAGGACGATATGATGACGGTGTTCGCTACGAAGGAACTCACTGTCTGCCACACCAGAATGAAAGCAAATTTCCGGTATGTATTGGACTAGTCCGAACCACAAAAACTTCAGGGTCTCAATTGAAAGGGCTCAAAGAACCAATGAAGTTCGAAGGCTTATATTGCTTGATATTAGCATCCAAGGTCTCCTGCTTCTTTGACTGGGAACGTTCTCCCAAGTCACTAAGCATTTCACTAGAGCAAGAACAGATTCTTAGCAACGTCTGTTCCCAAGAATATCTATGGAGACGAGTGTCCCCATGCCGTCAACCGCACTTTGGGTAGAGGTCTTTGCCATGTGCAACTGGTAGGACGATTCATCGCTGGCCAAAGCCCACGCAATAAAAGGGGACTCACAGAGCACCTCTATGAACACTGTGCTACCCTCGACTTGGTGAAATTTGATCTTTTCGAACGCGACCCTTTCGAAAACAAGTTTTAGGGTCCCGTCGTCGTCGTCGCGGCCTGGGGAGGCGACAACTTTAGATATCTTCATCAATGGTCAATGGTGACAACATAAAGCACGACCAAAAACGCGTCATGAAAAGTCTATTCCTTTCCAGCGGTTTCGTGGGTCTACTTTTCGGTAATTTGAGACTGTGAGTCTGCGGAAGCGCGGCAGCAGAGTTGTAAAGGCACGGGGGGAGAAACAGCCATGGTGCGACACATGCAAGTGTTCGAGCGTTGTCAAACTTTTCAGCAGCTGCGAGTACACTTTATTCAGATTGCTAAAGACGGTCAAGTTGTCCAGCCGGAGGCTACGCAGGTTCGTCGCGAAGGCCGGTGGTACGTTATCTATCTTAGGGGCAAACCCTTCTTCGGTGATTGATGAAGGAGGGCGCCATAAAGCGAATGTCCAGATGTTCTTCTGTCCTCAAACACGATGCTAGGGCGCGCGAAAAATGTGAAACGGCGTTGTAGTGGTTACTGTCAAGCCTACAGATTTCAAATTATGTCTAGGGAAGTCCAGGGAGAACTTCATGACGGAACAATCGCGTAGATATAGACTCTCTAGTTTTGTAAAATGAACAAAGGCGGAGTGAATCGTACCCTGGGCGTAATTCGTAGTAAAAGTTGGCGTGAGGACACTGCCATAAGTATAAGGTCTTCAGATTCTGAGTGAGCTCCAAAAACTCTTCCAGAGCGTCTTCTTAGTCCCTGCGACTCGGTCGATAGCTGATAATTCAATGTAGCTGCACAGACATGCCTGCCGAGCGGCGGGCGCTTCCTGAGTGTACGCAAGAGGAGAGACAGACTAGCCGCCAGCCACTACGTACGTTTCCTTCCCTTCCATCCTGCAAAATCCAGCAGCACATCACGGTACAAGACCCGCTCGACTATCGGGTGAGGCTTCGCACATGTCTTCGAATAGGCGCTCAGGGAGAACCGCGTATCCGCAAAGTCCGAGTACCGATCGTCGATATACCGACTCGCGGCGTCCAGAACCGGGATCAGACGGCGCGGACACGCAGCAATGTACTCGATAATCTCCAAAGGGAGGTTGAGCAGCGTGACGCGAGGGGTAAACGCGTTAAAATCGCGCTCCGGAGCTTGTCGTCGCGCGTCTTAAGAAGCGAATCAGTCACGCGAACCCCGGAATCAGCACGAGTATATATATCTCACAACAGAAGTCGACTGCGAAGCACCGTAGCCAGAATAATTGTCCACGTCGCCCGTGTCGTAACATCCCACGTCGCCTTCATATACATCCCACCCGGGAAAGCCAAACTCATCGTCATCGTACGCATGGAATGCATGGAGGTTGTACCGACGGCCAAAGGAGAAGGAGAAGCGATCTGTATCGAGCGGCCCGTACTGAAGTGTTCTGATATTTGAGGGTTTCTGAGTACATGTTTCGTTGGTGAGCACTGTGTCACGTCGGATGAGTAAGGGGTGTTGAACCCCAAATCTTCAAATGGGCACCTTGATAATCACGCCACCTCACATCGAACTTTAAGCGAAAGGGTTGAATCGCGAAAGCTCAGCGATTACAGTGGTTCCACCACAGCCACGAGGATAGACAGAGAATCGGTGGAATCGGTGTAATATTTTGTTGTATATCATAAAGGACCGATTAACCTCATACAACGGATGAAAAGATACCGTGTATGTATGACTACGTACACTAAGTAAAGCATCGAATAAGTAGATAATTTCCAGCGTACACACTGCGCAAGGAGGATAAGAGGGGCCATCGAGGCCCATCTATCCAGCCTCCTTTCCAGCACAAGCGTAATACGGGTAAAATGAATCAAAACCAAGAACATGCCGGCGACTTGAATACTGCGTGATTAGTCGGTGCTGGTCGTGACCCAGGACAAGCCTGAGCATGGAGAAAAAGATGCAACTGGGCAAAGGAGAAAAATGGGATGCGGGTATGATACAATGATTGTGGTGTGTACGATGTGGTGTTGTAAAGAATGTCGCCGTCGGCACGCCGATGACGGATGCAGAGTTGATGTTCGGTGAGTGACGGGTTTGATGGTCTGATGGTTAGTGCGGATCAGTGAAATTCCAGTCGTCGTTAGAGAGTCTCTGTGATGGCAACAGAGAAGTCGGAGAAGTAGGCGTTCTGTGTTTTCGGTGAAGCAAAGTCCGAGGTATGTCCTGCAACGCAATTATCATGAATATTGTACCAGATTCTTGTGATACGTTAAAGACTTTACCTCCGAAGAATGTCTGCATTTGGATGCCACGAATCCTGCCTGCAGAGCTGTCCCTGAGGATCAGGCCATCGAGGTTGATGATGCTCTTGCCGTTGACAAACAGCTCGAGCTCGCCGTTGGCCTTGCCGACATCGTTGAGGCGGACACGCTCAGTGACAGTAGTCCAGGCACCGTCTGCGAACTTGAAGGCGCCACGACCGATGGATGCGCCATAGGTAGGATTGCAGTCAGAGTTGGCTACAGCATCGCACTGAACCTTGTTGGCTGCAAAGCGCGCGTCCGTGTAGGGTGGCAGGTAGGTATAGAACTCGCCGGCAGCCTCACCACGCCACATGAGACGAGCGGAGAAGCATTTCGACGACCGCCTTCCACCGGAGCAGCTCACAGCTTCCTCTTCACTATCGCCGCCATCTGCATAGAAATGTGAGCCAATATGGAATAAACATAGATGCGAATGATACGGACAGAGACCAGGCAGCTTGCCACCCTTGTTGAACGCGAAACCTTTCTCGAAGAAGACAGAGTAGCCAAAGGTGGCCTCCTTGGCAGTGGTGAGGTCAACAGAGCCGGGGCCAGGGGCGTAGAAGGAGATTCCACCCTGAGGGCTGTGGGTATACGTGTACGAACCCTCAGGAAAGTGGGCTTGCATCGCCTTCTTGCCATCGGGGGCAGCAACGTAGCTGTGCGACAGGGCTTTGATTTCTTTTGAGGGACGGAAAGTAGAATCGGACAAGGGAAGAGGATTAGAAGCAAGCGGCGAAGTGGACCATGACTTAGAGAAGCCAGGCACAGGGAAGAGGGACGAGAGTTTCCCTTTGGTAGCGAGCGCCTTGGTCGTCGTAGGTGGAGAGACAATGGCAGAAGACGTCTTAGTGGACTTGATTGTGCTGGTCACATCGTTACCACTGGTAGCGACTGTCACGCTATCGTCGGCAGTGGGTTTTGCTGTCGCGGTTGCGGAAGGAATGGCGGATACAGAGATAGTTGAATGGGAACGGCAGGTGCCACGACGACCGTGACGCAAAGGAGCTGCGTTAGCGAAGAGGACAAGTGCCAGGAAGAGAAGGACAGTGCTGCGGGAAAACATGATGAAAACAGAGGCACCCTAGGGAAAGAATGTCGATGAAATTCTGAAAAAAAAAACAGGGAGGGGACGGAAAGGAAACGAGACTGGAAGGAGGGAGAAGGGAGGTTAATAAGGACAGAATGGACCTTTTGATCTTATATATCACAATAACCCATGACATTACAAGTTTTTTTTTGATCCACATTTGGCAATTACTTCAACAGTTTGCATAAGGCGTGTCACGCCAAGCAAAAGGAAGACCCTGCGGCGTCCTCAGGGGTCCATAAGCACAAATGAGCGCGCTGGCGTATCCACCCGCGTATGTCCGCAGTGATTAAAGTGGTTCGTGTGACCCTACGTAGGTTCTGCCTTTTTTTTCATATGGAAGTATTTTCGTACCCTTCTTCATTGACGAAACCAAAGTAAGACGGCAATTCGGCGACCTTTTACAGTGAAACAAATGCTTTGGAAGACGATAAGCACTGGCAAGGACATGACGCATTAAGACAAAAAAAACAAAGAAAGACAAAATAATTGTTTCAAGACCACCAATTGATTATGGACCGCAGGATGTATCTGCGACGGTCCCTTCAAGTTATTTCGACTGTCTTTGAGTCTCTACGAGTCCATTGCACAATACATTTTAGGCTCTGAGATTTCCCGAAAGGCGGAAGGTGTAGGAGGTGAGTCGAAACTACCGGTGAGATCAAAACTTGTGTTTGTCAGACAAACACTGGATCAAATAAATTATGACGGCATATCAACATGAAGGCTCAATGATTCGCCGGGTCATTTTTTCCGTTCCGCTCTGCTTGAACTCCTCAATCAGATGCTGTGTATCTCATTTAGAGAGCGGAATCAAATAAATTACGATCTTGGAAGAACTCTGCAGATTTCAAGTCATTCCGGCGAGAAGAGGATGACACACTGAAAATGGCCTAATTAGTCACGGTAGCCGTATGCGCGAATTTTCCCAGTTCAAGGAAGAGGTACGCCTCATCCGAGCATTTCGCAAAGCAGGAAAAGTAGATCTTCATATATCATGACCCTTCTTCTGGGCGGTATATAACAAGGCGACCTCTTTAAACCACGAGCCAGGTTCAGCTTTGTCTTCTGCAACCCACAAGTACTTCTTCAAAAACATATCAACGAGGAAAGGCCAATATATATATATACCCTCAGTATCCGTGCAATGAGTTTATAAGCCTTTTCTGTCAGCGTTGAAAGATTAATTCAGGAAATCAAGGTGTACGTGTATGGAGGAGGGTCAGGGAGCGTAGTATTCAAGCATTCAAGCTCTTCCCTCAAACCTAAAAACTTCTTCCAAGCTCTATAAAAATTCTGTTAATAGTGTTGATTATCTATCCGATCAGATAGACTTACCGTCCACCAAGGCACTTCCTTTCCACTTCCTTCGGCACCCTCCTCAAAACTCTCTTGCATTGCATCAGTAACTTTCCACCAACGCTGCGTCTCTGGATCCTGCGCGACTTTCGCCATGTCTCCCTCATAATCGTCCCCAGTGTACTTGAACGTTGCAATAAGAAGTTGCAAAGGAGGATAATGGTGGATGGAATAATCAATGATATGTGCACGCTCAAGTGCGAGGAGCACACCCGGCCATACCGCAGCATGAATCTCTTTGTACTCTGCAACCGCGGCCGGCTTGAGCTTGGGTATTCACCTGTCAGGGCACAAAGTACTGCTGAAGATCGACAACTGACTTTGATTATCTGACAGACACGCTTTACCATGGTCGCCAAGGAAGAAAAGGTCTCCTATGTTTCGCAGTGCTTAATCAGGCTCAGATGAGAAATGGAATGTCTCCCTCCCAAGCCTTAAGGATGAAATAGGAGGCATTGCGGGCCGCAAAGTCCGTTGGGAGCCCATCGTAAATCACACTACCTTGGGAGATAAATAATGATTAACGTGTGCTTAAAGACGAGATCACACTGGTCTGTAGTATTCGGCAGATGAGTAATCAGACAGCCAGATACTCGAAAATAATGATTCCAACCTTGACACCAAGAAATTGCAAGTCAGGTCTGAAGAGAGGATGTAGTCCATTATGCTTCCCCACAATGAGCATCAAAAATAATTGTTTCGCGGATGGAACGTGTCGGAAAAGACCATGGGCGGACCCAATAGGGGCATTCAAACTCCGCCTGTGCACCCACAAGCTTGAAACGAAACACCGCAAACCTCCAGTATATCCCCTGCCATCCCAGATACAAAGTATTCAATCTTCGACAACGAAATATGGCTGAAGGGAGCAACTATGACTATCTTTTCAAGGCGAGCCACTATGGTGCCGGATTTGGGCTGATAAGCTAACACATGGCACCATATTCCAGGTCGTTCTTATTGGTGACTCTGGAGTCGGGAAATCGTGCGTTTTCTTCCGCTTTATTTTATATAAAAGGGTCTTACGTGGCAATCTTGCAGAAACTGTGAGTTTTGCGCTTAGTTGACGTTCGGCGGGAAGCCTGACTCGATGCGCAGTACTCTCGCGTTTCACACGTAACGAATTCAACCTCGAGTCAAAATCGACAATTGGTGTCGAGTTTGCCACAAGGTCTATCAATGTAGATGGAAAGACCGTGAAAGCCCAGATTTGGGATACTGGTGCGTTTGTATGGCTGCGTCGCGGCTGTATATCCATATATCAATAACGACCC
Organism: Termitomyces sp. T69sscA; assembly: GCA_017657225.1. NCBI lineage: Eukaryota > Fungi > Basidiomycota > Agaricomycetes > Agaricales > Lyophyllaceae > Termitomyces > Termitomyces sp. T69sscA. The sequence goes on from JAGGAQ010006146.1 coordinate 6,537, forward strand.
TTGCAGCTGGTCAGGAGCGTTATCGTGCCATTACATCGGCGTCAGTATAGTTATTAATTACTTCTACCCAAAATTACCTTGTTGAACTCAACCCACCCTAGATACTACCGCGGCGCAGTGGGCGCACTTCTTGTCTACGATATTGCAAAGCATGCAACATACGTCAACGTCACACGGTGGTTGAAGGAGCTCCGGGACCATGCAGACTCTAACATCGTGATTATGCTTGTTGGAAACAAGAGCGACTTGAAACACCTGCGAGCTGTGCCGACTGACGAGGCAAAGGCATTCTCAAGTACGCCACTCCATGGGAGCTCGAGTTTTAGATTTACGACTCACAATGTGACGCAGCTGAGAATGGACTTTCCTTTATCGAAACCTCGGCGCTGGACGCCTCCAATGTCGAAAGTGCTTTCCAGACCATCTTGACTGGTATGTTCAATGGCAAGCATTACAGTGCAGGTCTTAGCTTACACGTCTGCGGCAGATATCTACCGCATCGTATCCAGCAAATCGTTAGAGTCATCCACGACAAACATCGAGCCTCCCAAAGAGAGTATTAGCGTCGGCCACAGCGTAGACAACTCCACCAACCAGGGCAGTAAGTGCTGTTAAGTGTTTGGAGTGCGGGCTGTGTAGGCATGGGTTCTAAGTTGCGGTGCATCTGTGGGCCTAGAGGTTTATGTAGCTACACTTAACCTTTTCCTTCCTCCTTCCTCCTCACTGTTCACATATTGTATATTCCTCCAATTTTTTACGCCTCTTCGTTCGGGACCAATGTCTGCTTGGCTCTATATAGGTATATTCTATGGCTATATGACTGCGTGAAGTAACGAGCTCGGGGAGGTAATGTCAGGCGGCATACAACTTACTTTGATTATCTGGGTTGAGTTCCGCTTCCTCACTACGGCACTTCCTCGTACTAGAAGTTACTTATTGTCATGCTTCAGCGACTTTTGATTGTAGCGACCACTGCGACAACTCTGTAACAACATCTTGGCGTTGACCGTGGAACGTTGAACTTTTGAACGCTCAAATGGAAGGCACTTTACGTTCATGCGGATCTCCTTAGGGTCTATCTAGTATTGGTTGGTATCGAGTGTGGACACAACCTTCAACGAGGCACTACTGTCCAGAATTGCCTCTTTCGTTCCCGCTCTCTCGCTATACCGTGTTACCGAGGTCATAGTCATGCTTAACAATTACTCACGCAATACCTGGATTCTGTGTGCAAAAGCTGGATCAACATTCTGAACGAACAGGCGCAGGCAAGCTGTGAAAGCACTTAATGCATCATGATGTTGATGCGGCTAAAGCTTGCATAGGTGTACATTTCTGATGTTCTCACTGAGCTTGCTTCAATTTTTGGCGTATGCACAAACGCCTTCTTATGAGAGACTTGACCGTTTACAAACGTTTCCATCGTACGGACAATATACTTGTCTTTGTGGTCCAAACCATTTCTAACATAGATGTAAGGATTGTACACAGTTGAACCGACCATGATAATAAATAAGTATACTAAGCAAGAGTATACGGGACAAGAGACAGCAGAGAGACAACGAAGGTATTGCAGGTGGGATTGAAGAAGACAGATCGTCCGTAGACTCCCCTCCCATGGGTTCCTCTCACGAGTAATGCGGAAATTTTCTCGCTAATTCTATAGCAAGGTAGTTTCTACAGTGAGTAACTTACAAACGATTTGCTCCCAATTTTGAGTCGATGTCGATGAAGGCTTACTTAGAGCGCTTATATACCAGAACCGACAGATCGGATCTTGGAACGCTAACAGCCGAACACAGCCAGCTAAAATGAGGACTCAGTATAACTTAGTCAATACCCGCAGCACTGTCTTCCTTACCCTCAACTACGTGAAATGTTTGTTCTTGATGCTGCAGCTTCCAACGTAACGCACCTACAATATGCGCGAGACTTCAAGACGCGAATCACGCCCAATGATACCCAGAGAACTACCCTGATTGTTGCTGGAGTTTATATCCTGGTCATTGCTATTTTATGGTACATAACGCCCAAAAACTGGTTCGTGATACGACTACTGAACAGAAGTGGCTCGTAGGCACGTCCCATACCTCAAATTGATCAGTACGTGTGCCGGTTTTATGCGTGAAGACCATAAAATTGAACTTCGATAGTATATCCATTCAAGTAAGCCTCATCTTGTTCTGTCGCCAGCGATAGCTGCGAACATTCTCAGACTCCTTACCGTTGGATTTCATGAAGTATGTGCACACATTGTATCGCTTATCGCGCAACTGAACGGCCACACGTCCTGTAGATGAGCCATGCTTTCATGGGAGTGCTAACTTGTGCACATATCCACTCCATTGAGCTCGATCGTACGTGTTCGATTTGCGCTACGATGCCACAAGTAATGCTTAATGCTCGTGAACAGCGGACGAAGGAGGGGCTACAGCAATGTCTGGCGGCGTCCAGTGGTTGACTCTTCCAGCCGGATACCTCGGTTCTTCCTTCATCGGCGCGTGCCTGATTGCGTGTGGATTCGATACGAACGCGAGCAAGGTTGCATCGCTCGTCCTGGCTGTATTCTTCTTATTTACACTGTGGTGGGCGCGTCGCAATCTTTTGTGAGTTTGAAAATACTCTACGCTTGACGTTGTAGCCTGATTTTGTGTAGAACATGGGCGCTTATACTCGGCATGTCGGGTCTTATCGTGCTTTTTTGGTTCGCAGGAGGCGGGGTGGCGCTTCGGTATCTCGTATGATCTGTCGACTCTCCATGTCATCATCACGCTAACGTACGTATGTGTAAATGAAGGTACTATTCATCGGTGTTATGTCATGTCTATATGTTATATGGGATGTTGTCGGTGAGCAGGATTCGTATTCCATCTCCTGGAGTGTTTTGACGCGCCAAAACAGATGACACAATAGCGAGGAAAGTCAACAGCTCAGATGCCTCCGAGTTTGCTGAAATCTGTGGATGTTGCCCATCACAAGGTATGTGCTGCAAGACTTATTATACTTCCACTAACAGTTTCCATATCAAGTATGGGGAGTAATTTGGCTTATACAAGCTTTGATTTTTTTCGCTTTAGGGGTAATCGTAGGTCTCGTGGCCTTCAAAGTACGTTGTCTATCGCACACATCTTCCCGCGACTGATCTTGTTTCCAAAGGAATCAGCGGCTGAACAAAAAGAGAAATCGGAGCATTTCCTACCCGTCCCTGGTTCTCAATCAGGCGATACGTCAATATCACCCTGTGTGCTAATGGTGACTTTTTTCGCCATTGGGATTGAAAGAATAGTCGCACTCATTTGACGATTTTGCGCCGATGTCCTTTGACACATTCCATATGTACAAATTGGATAAGTATACCATTCATCGCGAGGGAAGAATCCGTTATTAAAAACGCTAGAATTGTGTATGAAGGAATTTTCTTAAAGACAGCAAGGATAGTCACGAAGACTTCACTGAGTAGTCATTTAAGATGAAAATGTTTTTTATTGTTCAAGGTATCGAGAGACATCAACACTAATATACTCCCATGTCAAGTTTGCGTATGTGCATTTTCCCATTTTTTGTCCTGCATGACGGACATTCCCCCTTCTGCTCAATCGCCTTGGAGATACATCTGAGGTCGTAGAAGAGAGGTGAGGTTTTGAATTGAACGATTTAGTGATAATACTCACGGCATGCAGAAGATATGCCCACAGCGAGTCGATGCAACGGTCTTTGGATGGCCGAGGCAAACTGGGCAACAGTGTAAGCGTAATTCACTCGGTACACCGCGCTTGCGGTGAGCCATGAATTTCTAAATTATATTAAAAAAGGGTCAAATGCTTGGAAAAGGGGTTGACTTACCAGCATGGCCTGTCTGCGCTGCACATTTGAAAGCTTCTTGTCTTCCTCAGGGTCGACAGCAATTTGTTCCTCTACTAGCTTAGCGCATGCTGCTCTCTCGAGTTGCTCAGCAAGCTCCTCCTCCCAACCGTCTGGACGATCATCGACGGCATCCTCGTCGTCGTCGTCGGAATCATCTGAATGACGGATGGAATGTTCAAGATGCACATTAAGTGCTGCGTATGTTTTAAAGAGTTTGTCGCAGAGAGCGCAGTAGATGTGGTTAGAAGAAAGCTCATAATGCTGTGAATAGAGATACGATTAGGGGTGGGGATGCAGAACGTGTGTGGCGCATAGACTTACCCTTCTCCGGGAGTTCTTGTTTAAGAACCCGCGATCGCAGGTCTCGCAACGCGGGTGTACATCGGACGTTTGAACGTGCTGAAGCAGCTGTTCTATCGAGTCGAAGTACTCGTCACAAAGAGTACAATATTTCGTCTCGTTGCGGACGGTGTGAACAATTGGACAGCGTTGGGATGAGTGCGATGAAGACATGTTGTGATAGATTGTGAATCAGAGTCAGAAGTTAGAAAGTCAATATAGATGATAGTGATTGATACAATGGTAAGACGAGGACTTGTTGAAGAAATCGCTCGCCTTTTATGGCCTCTTTCGCCACCTCCTTTTACGAACCCCACTTTCCCCCGAGCACTGCTTTTTGCTCCAACGCCACTGTGTCGCATTCCGTCATTGGTAGTTCAAGTGAGTCCTTTGGCCGTGTTCTGTGGCGCGATTCGCCCGAAAGTGCTATCAGAGAAAGAATCGGCTAGGATAAGGGACGAATTGCGGAACGCGCTTTGGCCGATTGAACACGGTCACATGTCCGAGATCACATCGACTTCGTGCTTTTATTTTGACCCTTGTCTTCCCTGAACCTTGCGGATGAAAGCGAAATGTAGTTCTAGCTGGTAAAGTGATCGATAAGTGAGGTTAAATCGAAACACATGTCCCTTCAAGTCAAATCTGGGACCCCAAAACAAATCACGGACTAGCCTGAGGGCATTGAATCAGAAAGACACTGAGTACTTGGGAGGGATCCATACAGAACTAAGTCAGAAATCAATCGTCTCTAATGCTTTTCCATGTAAATTGCATGTACCAGACATTATTTATAAGATGCCTAATTAAAAACGCTACGGTAGTCATAATTAAAGAATAATACAACTGAAAGCCACCTTCATAAGCATATTTAGACTCATATTAAGGAGTTGTCTTGTTCAAGACTCATACACTCTGTTCTCCATCCAATACCCTGCGCATCCGTTGCAGAAGAGCATCACGACGTTGTTCTCGCTCTTCAGGATCCATACTCTCGATGTCTAGGACATCAGTCGAACTCTGATTGATTTCTTTATAAATCATTGAACGTGGAGAAGAACTCGGCGGTTGCCTTGTTTCATCAGAAGGTCCGATTTCTTCTGTTGTCGACGACGACTGAGAGGATGTGGAGTAACTAGGCCTGTGATAAGTGTGCCGCGGTTTCCAATCTTCTTCAGTGGGCGTTGCGGGTGGTACTGGAACTAGAATGGTGTTCAAATTCTCCGAGAATCGCGTATAATGGATCGGTGCATGTGTATCGTCTGGGATTCGTTGACGAGTAAGGAGGAATTCATGGCCAAGAGAAGAACTTCCTGAATGATTATTCTGGCTTCCTGTGGCCGACAAATTCAATGCTTCAGACGGTGTTCCTCTTCCAGCTGTAAGCAGAGTTTCTAAAAGCGATTCCAGATGTGTCCCCCGACAAGAAATCGAGAAAGATCTACCTTGATTTGTGGACAGTAGTACAGAAGACATGTTGGACTTGACATCGGGCACGAGGCTTGGATGATGGGACAGGTGCCTTCGCCGGGAGCGCCTCCACCACAAAAAAAACAGAATTGCAAGCACCAGAAGACCTATGAGGCCACCTATAACTCCTCCAATTATTGCTCCGGTTGGTTTTGGTGGAGCATGAGTTGACGGCACGACGTCTGAAGTTGGCATGGATTGAGTCGTGACTTGACTTGTACCTGTGATTGGAAGAGCGCTGGAAGATTGGGTATCAGGCACCCTTGTAGACGGCTGAGTGGAAGATATAGAGGGTGAGGATGAGGTATCAGCTCCACTATTACTGGATTGGGAAGATGTTAGTACAGTGGAATTGGAGCTTGCCGGGCTGCCCGAGACTGGCGTTGAGTTTGTGCTTCACAAGAGCTTCAGTTTAACCAGCTGGTTAAGAGATGACGATAGACAAACCCGGATGGCCCTGTCATTGTTTGCGATGACGTGCTATTTGGTGAAGTAGTGTTGACCACCTTCATCGGGGCCTCGTCAAGTACATCGGAGGGACTGTCTCTTTAATAACTCGATTATCATTTCTCTGCTGCACTGACCAGTGAAGAGGAACGTACGCCGCTAGAAGTTTGCATGATAACCTTGCATCCAAGTCAAATTGTCTTCCGCTTATGATTGTGTTGGACTCACGGGGTCGATGAATTGTTGCTTAATGATGGCGGAATTAAAACGGTACAATTGTTAGAGGCTTGAGTGATGTTGCTACAGAGAACCACTGAAGGAGTGGGTGGGCACGACAATTGAATGCTTATATTGGCGGGATTGGTAGAGTCAGAGGTCCACGAAACCGTCACATTCTCGCCCAGGGAGGCTTGAAGAGGAGGCTGTAGTTGGAAAGTGCAAATGACCTGAAGAATGACAAGGAAAACACTTTGATTCGCAGTCAAACGATTATGGTCATGTCAACACGAAAGCGAATAGACGTACACGCAGCTAGACAGACCCAACCCGCAAAGCGGGGACATCGTGATGGTAAATGCCAGAGGACGAGACTGAAGACCGCTCGCATGATGGACTGGTAGTAACTATAAGACAGGACAGCTTTAGGTGATGAGATCATGGAGATCTCCTGAAATACAATAGACCTGGCTTGTGATCATCATATCATAGCTTTCGCCTATGCCAGTGCACTGCTTGGCCAATTAGACGAGTGCGTGTGACTGCTTTTGTCGAAGAGCCTGAGTACATGGCTGTGTATACAACTCCAATCAGGGCTAAGTTGGCTGTCCATCATGATTGTGTAGGGGTGATGGATACAATACACTCACCGATTATGCCTAACTTGGTCATGACAGAGGACCGAGACCCTCAAACTCGCACGACTTGTATGTAATTGATTTCAGAATATTAAACAATCCAGAATAAAGACAATGTGCCAAACTCACTTTTGTCTATTCGCACGCAGTCAAATCTGTCGTGGAAGTGACCTATATGTACGTAGATTATCCCTGAACCCCATGATCTACAAGACATCCAAGAAAAGTCTGTGAGGCCTATTGTACAAGTCCATGCCAAGGATGTCTCCCAAATATCAATCTGAAGATCATACACTCTGTTCTCCATCTAATACCCGACGCATCCGTTCGAGAAGAGCATCGCGACGCTGTTCCCGTGTTTCCAGATCCATTTTATCAATATCAAAGGATTCATTTGAGCTTTGACTGATCCTATCATAACCAGTTGGGCGTGATGAGAAATGCCATGAACTTCCTGCTCCATGGGAAACACCATCTCCGTCCTGTGTCGAAGACGTCCATGAATCGATGGTAGGACGACGGTAATGATTAGTGTGTTGCACTTCCCCATCTTCTTCCTCAACATCCGTTGCCCGATAAACGGGAACTAGGACGCTGCTCGAACTCTCCGAGAACCGCATGGGCTGAAGTTGTATGCCTAGATTGTATGGACTTTCATCACCGTTGAGGTGATAGTGACCGTGAGAAGAGGTACCCAAATGCTCTGTGTCCGATGATTTTGATGGATGATATGGCGTTTCCTCTTCATTTACCAGTAGGGCTTCTGCAGATATTTTGAGAAAAAAGTGCTTCAAGTGACAAATACAGTAATTTACCTTCTTTTTCTTCGGAGATTGGTACGGAAGACAAGTTTGCCTTAACATCACGCATGAGACTTGAACCATGCGACCATGGTCTTCGTCGGTAGCGCCGCCGATATAACAACAACATAAGCAACGCAAGGATCAGAAGACCTACAAGGCCACCTATGATTGCTCCAAATATAGTTGCAATCGGTTTTGATGGCGCTGGAGTTGACGAACTGGCCAATGGCAGAACACTTGTCGTACTGGATGCTGACTTGAATGAAGTCGTACTGGATGTTGACGTGATTGAAGTCGTGCTTATATCTGTCGAGGAATTTGATAAGGTGTTGGAAAATTGAGCAGGCCGTGAAGTAGATGTCTCTGTCGGAAATGACTGAGAAGAAGATGGAGGGACGTCAAATGCGTGGTTCACGGGTGAGGCAGCAGGTGTCGGTGTGAACTCCAGCGAGGGGTTTGTTACAGGAACAGACAGAGACACAGATGACGAAAGCAAACTATCCCTCATTTTAGTTGGCGCAACTGATGAAAGACAATGGGTCACAAACTCGGTTGGAGCTGTCGACATCAGCAATGCTTCACTTGGTGCCCATGTCGAATCCGAGCTCGCTGTGACGGATTTGACGAAGTCGACGTAAATTTCATCAAGCACTGTGACATCATCCCTTTTAGCATACAATCATCATTCTCTCTAATTCACTGAAAAAAAAGAAGATAACCCACGTTTTTCGAGCTTGGACAATGCATGACGACCTGAGATTCAAGCCAGTGCGTCGTCTACTGATGTTGAGCTGGACCCAAGGGGACGGTGCATCCAGCCCGTCTAATGTTGGCACAGTGACTGTAGGAGATGCTGAGGCTGTCGAGATAGAGGAAGCGATCATCTTATACGAAGAACCACCATCGCATGACAAGAAAAGGTCCATTGAAAAAGGATCGTCAGCTGCAGGGGTCCACGAAACCTGTATGGTCTCTCCCGGGATGACATCAGGAGGGACGTTCAGTTTGAGAGCACAAGTAGCGTGAAGAACTAGGAAGATGGCACTGAGAGCTACGTTTAAATGTTGGTCAAAGCGGCAGCGATCGAACGTACACTTGGCCAGAGATTCTCATCCCGCGGAGCGGGGGCATCGTGATGGTCAAAAGTGGAGGGCCGATTTCGTAAACTGGCGGAGGCTATGAGAAGGGATGGATAAAGTTGGCGATCATGAGATCCTTTTGAAACTCGTTTAACCTGGATCACCAAATCACCACATCACGGCCTGCGCGGACCTGTCCAGTCTGGGCAGATACAGAGAAGGCTTTCGTCAAAGCGACCGAAGAACACTCCATGAAGAACATGTAGAACCAGCTCCGATAGAAAGCTCCTTTGAACTTGCGAGGGGGGTGTCGAGTGCCCAAAAGAAAGCTCGAGAGCGCGTATGGCTGTGCAAGATGTGTAGGTAGGTGTAGGTCCAACAAGTCAAATTGGACAGATTGAGTCCGCTGTACAAGATGATTACCCCACTTAGCAGTTATAAGGATATTACATAATCAGACGAGTGTTCAATAGTGTTCCATGTACTTATTAACCACGCCACTGAGTGGGGTCGAGATGGCCTACACATGCGTATACGTACGGTGGAAAATGCAGCAGGTGTCTGACTCAACTTTGATACTACGTGTGACATGTGAAGGATATCATGTTCTTCATCCAAGACGGAGGAAGAAACTAGTCAATTCACTGGCAAAGTCCGAGTGACTCTTCACTTGTGTAAAGTGTTTGAATCGAGAGTATTGGAATCGTTGTCCAGCACCCTCCGCATCCGTTCGTAGATTTCCTCACGACGCCTTTCTTGTTCCGACTCAAACTCTTCCTCCTTGGTCTTACCTGAGGTCCAATTCTTGTTCTCTGTCATATTTGTGTCTTGTCGCCCAATTGCGTCATGGTAGTCATAGTTTGGAGGGGCAGACGTGGTTCCAGAAATATCCTCATGCATCGCAGCTTTTGAGTCCCAATCTAGTAGAAAATCAAACAATTAACCTTCGTCCTGATTTAACGTGACGTTGAGCGTACCTTCTTCCAGCGACGGAGATGGAGACGCGTTGTTATCTCTTGTAGTCCACAGGAGATCAGATGAACTCCGACGCTTACGGCGACAGTACAATATTGCTGCAACAATGACGGCTAGGCTGAAGACGCCTCCGAGAACGCCTCCGACAATTGCGCCAATAGGCTGCTCTACACCTTCGCCGGGTTCGTCGGGTTCGCCGGGTAATGATGATGGACTTCCCATTGGATTCATGGTGCCGGGCATTGAAGTACTTGATGAAAACGATGGAAACGACCGATCGTTAGTCTCGCGAGAGAATCCCATGGTTGGGGCAGAGTTTGCCTCCGCGGAGAGGGTGGAACCGCTCCCTTCGGGGTTCGTTTTTGAGTCTGGTGGTGTTTCGGAAGATGTTGGCTGTAAGGACGTTGGTGATGAACTGGTCACGCTGTTGACTCCCGCCAAATATTATCGACTTTCCCTCACGCTAAGCTAGAAGACGCACCTTTTCATAGTCGATAAGGTCTGAATGATGGTTGGTGAATTCTCCGCACCAGTTGTTGGTTGTGAAGTGTTTGATATTCCTGGACTTGAACTTGTTGCGAAAATTATAGCGGCTGAGTCCAGTAGTTTTCCGGAAGGTTTTGGAGAACTGATTTATCTTTCAAGTTGGGAACGATTGCAAAACAGGGTAACTTACTCTAACGCCTCTAGAGAGCATCGTCTAGATCTACTATGTAAAGCCTTTCTACACAGCCCAGCCAACTCTTACTCACATGTTGAACTTGGAGAGGACCGTTGGAGAGATCCATCCGGGTACATAAATAGCGTACGAGTGCAAATCCGTACTAGTCGACGGCACAAGGATCCCAGTCCATTCTTTGATGCAGTTTATCCCAAGTGCAATATTCTTTGGGTCTTCAGGAGAGGACGTCCATCTGACATCCGACGTGCTTCCTGGAGACACCAGACCTAATGGTCGGAACTTAAAAGCACTAGCGCCGACTAACAAACTGAATGCCCTGTACAATGAGGAATAAGCCCGAGTTACATGCCGTGTCGAAGCAATGAGGAGAAGCGGACGCACAATATAGATTTAAATGACATGATGAAGCTCGTAGTAGCAGTAGCGTTAAAGGCGACTTCGTGCGCAGTAAACGTTCCCAGTGGTATATATAGGAAACGAAGTGATAGTTATTAGACAGTAAGTATATATGGTTGTCGTCCAACAAAAGCCATCTTTGATCATCCAATTGAAGCTGGAAACACGGAGAAGCGGATTTGTTCGTCGTTACATGGAACCGATATAGTTTGCACTGACGAGTACATGCTGCCTTAGAAATAGTGATGATGAGAAGATATTTTTGCCTGAGAGAGACGTAAGACTCGGATTGATCATGATTTCACGTTGACCAGTAGCTTCTCTGTCCAGAGATGTCAGATAAGATGGTCGACACGTGAGCTTGAACACAAATAGCTGGGTCGTGTGTCGGATTTGCGAGTCGAGCTTTGAGCCAACAACCCAATGATGATGCGATAAAAGTATCATGAACTCGAAGATTGATGAAATCGACCTAACAGCGTCTCTCCGGAATTACACAGGTAGCATGATCTTGATGAGCATCCAAGAGCAAAATGCCATGGCTGATAGTGTCCACATAATGCGGATTCGAATGTAGGAGGATGTATGTAATCGAGACGGGAGCGGGAGACTAGGATCATCTCCTATGATGCTTTTGTCGAGATTCACAGGATCCGTCAAGCTAGGTCCTAGTTGTGGGTAAGCCATAAAGTTGTCTAAGAGAATGATGGAAGTATGAACTCAGAGGACCAACATCAACAGTGCTAGATGTCGGATTCGTGCCCGACTCCTCAGCCCTGCGCACCCCTCCCATTCGACTTGGACGGCCATCTGCGCCTCTTTAGACAAAGGGGTCATGAAGTGCATAGATTTGTCAGCGCCGTATTCAGACTCTGGATAGGTAAGGGGAGGTGAAGCGAAGGCGGTACGAGACCCGCGAGACCATGTTTTGAGTTGGGTTTTCAATGAGTTGGAGCGCTGCGTAGCAGGAGGCGCAGTACTATGCAAATGTTACAGTCGCGACTAAATCCTTGAAGGAGCTTGGTGGACATCCTCGGTATGGATCAAGACTGGCGGGAGGGCGTAGCTGTAGCTGTCAGTCCGTCTTTGGATCAAGTCACGACTCGTCAACTTGGCAAGGTTATGTGTGTTGCGTTCATTTGAGGACCTGTTGTTTGAGCGTTGAGTCCAATGAAACGGTTAGAAGTACACTTGTGGTTTTGCGCGTGTTTCAGATGTACTCAGAGTAATTGAGACCTACACGTCAAGAAAAAAAGGACTAAACATATCTTAGAATATACAGATCGGTACGCCCCCGGACCGACAGCCGATGTAGGTGATATGTCTGAATATGGAATTTTGTGACTTGTCCTACTCCGAGCTTAGCCACTTATTATGTAAATAATATGTAACAAAATAAATAAATCCAACCTTTTTTCCTACTTTTGACTCCTGCGCTGGACATACTTTCCAATGAAATGCCGCAGTCTACCTTTCACATGCGAGCTCGCGCGCGCGGAAGAATTAAAAAACTTTGAATATCTACCAATAATCTAATACGGACTATTATCCAGCACCCTACGCATCTGTTTGAAAATCTCTTCAAGACGCCTTTCTCGTTCCAACTCCTTGTTGCTTGTCAGACTCCTGCTCGAGGTTGATCCCACTGAACTTCGAAAGTCTTGGATCAGCGCATCTTCCTCAGTTTCTGTATCTCCTTTCGTTTCTGAGTAGCTATGTCTTCGAAAAAGCTCTCCACGATAGATGCCTGGTACTGGCGGTGGAGGGCTTAGAGTACGTCCAGGAGATCCATACCGATACTTGTCTCCTATCGTATCCTGACTATGCCATCCACTCGCATCGCTATAACTTGATGTGCGGGGCGTGCTTCCTGCTCTAGAAAGAGTTCTTTCTGTTTGCCGAGCGGCATCTGGCATTGCGGCGTCAATTCTTGTCGACCATTCTAGATAAAGATTAGTAAAATGATTTTCGCGATTTCACTGCATTAAGCTGAGCATACCCTCTTTCTCTGACGGAGATGGACTCATTGTGTTCTTATCTCTCGAAGCCCGCAAAAGATCGAGATCATAACGATTCTGCCGCTTGCGACGACATACAAATATCGTTGCAGCAATAACAACGAGGCCAAGTACACCACCAAGAACCCCTCCGACAGTCGCACCAACCACTTGCTTTGAGTTGAGACTTTGATTTGTTTGTGCGGAATTTTTCGGCGTCGAACTTGTTGTGTTTGAGATAGAGCTAATGGTAGTTGGGGCTAAAAAAGCTGTAGTTACGCCTTCGTTCGTCGATGTTGTAGCAGGCGTAGAAATCTCAACCTTCCTGGTTGTGGATGTTGTGAGGGCAGCCTTCGATTCTTCGGGCTGACTCTGTGAACTGGATCCGGGCCGCTGTGAACTGGCTCCGGGCCGACTCCGTGTGGACACACTACGACCGAGTCCATCAGCTCATTAGTTATCATTTACGCTGATTCAGAAGGCGCACAAAGTGCTCGTTAAGTTTGAATTGATGGATGTTGTCTTGCTACTCATCCTTGTAGGTCCAGATGAACCTGATGGCTCCTTTGAAGATGATGCCGCGGTTGCTCGACTTATTCCCTCTATGAAGTACTGTCCTCTCTGAACAGGACAGGCAAACTTACCTAACTGTGGAATCCTGAGATCTGCAAATCTGTCAATTCTACCATCGCCAATTCGGTGAGCTTTAACATACGAAGTGGTTTCTCTGGTTGGGAGAATTGAAAGAGGGCGCACTTGTGACGACGGTGAGTGTGAGGTCAATCCAGTTGAAGGGTCCAATTGAAGAGGGCCAGCCCTAGCAATAAAATTCGAGACTCTATGCATTTAAGAGTTCAAAATGAGAGGATAGCGAGTCAAAGCTTCAACAACGCACATTGTGGGATGTAACACATTTGAGAGCCGCAGATACATCGAGTTCTCGGGTGCAATTTCACATGCAGTCTTAGAATCGCCGCAGTGACAAGAAAAAGAAGCAAGAGTTGACTGAGAAAAGTAATTGATCAACACTAAAGCTATGGCGTCCAATCAACGAAACAACCAGAGTTGTTCGCATCTTGTTTGTTCCTCGGTTCATTGCAATTACCTATTAGCAAAGCAGGGCTTATAAGGGCAGCCTAAGAGCAGCACATTACGATACGTGTCATTAATCTGGTCATCATTATCCTTTGAAAACTTTGGAAACCTGGAAAGGGTTTGGCTCAAGAAAGAACTTGATGGTGAGAAGTAACACTTCTTTCCACTCGGCGTTGATGTAAAGCTGAGATTGATTATGCTTCAACAACGACCATCATCCACTTCCAGCATAATGGAATGATATCGATGCAAAATTAGCGTAAGTAACTGATATTCAGATATCAGATAAATTTCGATATCGTACATAGTATGTTGTGTCCTGAAGTCGAGTTTCCTGGCCTGCCAGTACAATGAACATGATGATATATCACAGACGAATTTTGTTCAGTGAAACTTACTGCAAGGAGACAAGGTTCGATTCAGACCGTATCCAGCTAGAATCCTTTCACGGGCGCAAGATGAATAACAATTGGCCGGTGCAGATCGTACAATCGAATCAAAGAGTATATTATCATTCGTCGGCCAACACGGGTTTGTAGAAATTCAAGCATACGATGGAAACAGCCCAGATGTGCTACCATTGCTACTCGAAAATAAATCGCGAGTATTGTAATCAACATGACGGCGACGCCGGTGCCGGTGCTACGGGGATATTCGCGAAAGTATCATGTTCTCGATATTCACGCGCGATGCTGTTGACTCTGCCCTGCGGGCCTTGATATCCAGTCTGGAAGGAAGGGGAGTAGTAAGGGTATGCATAGATGCGATGTTGGATCATTTCCTGCGGTGTTACACCACCATCGAAGTCTGCAGGCCCCGGTGATCTGGTTCCAGGTGGGGGTCCAAACCATTCTGGAAGTGGTTATTAAGATAGTGATGTGAACATATGTCAAGGGTCTATACCATCATCCACACCAGAGTTCAAATCTTCAACCTCTCTGTTCTGCATATTTCTGCGCCGACGCCATAGTATGAAACCGATGAAGCCAAACACTGCAAACAGTACAACACCACCCGCCGTTCCACCCGCAATAGCGTCCGTCTGTCTTGCTTTCTCGTTGGAAGCCTGCGCAGCTGGGATGGTAGTTGACGAAGTAAACACTGCGTTCCCATCAGTAGAAAAGGTGGAGATGGTGGGGAAGATGAAGGCGGGATTAAAGCCTGAAGTTGAAGCAACTTGGTGGTTTACCGATGACAGATGGGACAACGTGAAGCTGGTTGAGGTAGCGGTCGTATGCTCTACAGTAGAAATTTTTCAATACTGTTGTTGAAGAGGTTTATGTAGTCAGTACGATCAGACTTGAAGTGCTTTGGTTGCAAGTTGTTGAAGGTACGAAGGAAGCAGTACTTGTGTTATATGATCACTAGATAGCGCTATCTTCTGTTCTCTTGTGGAACTCACCTTGAAGGAGAGATATCAGATGTTGATGTGGTGGTAGGTGTCAGTAACACGGTCGATGTGAAGTCTGACGTAGACTGAGTAATAGATGAGATGCTCGAAGATGTCGAGGAAAGGACTGTAGAGCTAGTTGGAGGGGGCGGAGATCCGCCGACGTTGAGGTTGACACTGGCAAAGACACTTCCGTCACTATGAGCTTAATGGTCAGTTTGCACGTTTACAAACAGTTTAAAACGATTCGCACATGATACTAGTTGCCCTGATATGGCATAGGATAGTGGAATTTAGTGAATAAAGGAGATCTCATATGGACTTTTTATACTTACCCTATCCGGATTCTAATACTTGAAAGAAGACCGGTTTGAGGCGGACTAGGTATCACAGAAGCTACTCCTCCTCCAGTATTCACCGGGTCTGAAGTTAGGGAAATCGTAGTGGCCGCCCCAGATTTAGCCAACGCGTCACACACAATATCTAGGTTGAATGAAGGTGGATCGGTAGGAGCTGAAGTCCATGTGACCTGAAATAAGGAACCAAGAAACAAGTAAGTTCTGAGACAATTGAGAACAAGCGCTTGAGAGGCCCGTAGAAAGTAAAAGAAGCTGTCGCATATCAGCCAAAATCGTCGAAAGAAATGTTTCAGAGGACATACAAAAGCTCGAAAAAAGCGGACCTCTTGCAAGAAGAAAACATCTCGAAGAGATTGGACCTGTCGTTTCTTGCATTCCTTAAGAAAAGTGACTAGTAAACCGAGATTTGCGGAAGTAATTGACAGATTGCCTAAGTTGTTCATCAGTCAATTTCAATCGCCGTGCGTCATACGGGGGCAATAAGTTGTTGAGTTGTTTACGCCTCGATTATCAGAAGAAGAGCCCATCAGGGGACGCCAACTTGTGCGTTTGACATTGAGAGAGGCTATGTATGTGTGCCGTGTTATGTGTATCTGCCAACACCTATGATGCGTCAAACGATTGAACTTGAAATTACAAAGGACAGGCATATATGTGATCTTTCCAATGATCGTATTGATCTGGTTACCCCCAAGAACAGCAGTCAGTAATCATTGCCTGTGATAATCAGGAGCTATTTCAAGTTTGCAACGATCAAGTCGTGAAAACTAGAGGTTTTCAGTTTCCGTTTTAGTTCTTGAACGTCAATGGCAGATCGGAAGAAAACGGCCAATTCCGACGAGGATAAGGGTGGTCAGCGCTGGAAATCTCTCCCCTTAACTTACGACGTTTGCGAAAGCTCTGCGAAGTTCCGTACATTTCCAGAGCCGTCTTTGATCCGACGTGATCAAAAATTATCTCAAGTACCACAGCCATGACTTAAATGGCAGTTTTCGGAGGATACCGTGAAGCTGACTTGTTTATCGTCGTCTTCCGTAAGCTGTCATCGTATACAGTACATGAAGAGAATTAAGTTAACAGTGTCATAATATATCAGAATAATAGAAGAAACGACGAAAGCGTACTTTGTACGACAAGTCCGACCTAGCAGATCGATAGTCTATTAGGCATGGCCGATTTGTTGTTCGTAGGTATAGGAATCCGCAGAGTCAGAGTAATCAGGAGGCCGAACATTAATATCCTCTGCAGAGGAATCCGGCCACTGAGTCAAAGAAGCAAGTGCTTTCTGTTGAACCTCCAATTGGGAAAGTCGTAAGTTAAAGTTCCAGATATGTGACCTCAGAGCTTTCAAATCTTTTGGACAAAGATGACCGACTTCGATATCGAACTGCGAGGACTCCCGTGGTAATCGTTTTTCTCCTAATCGAGCCAAGAGGTTTGCTATTCAGCTCGTGAGAAGAGGCATGGTAGGATAAGTACATACTGAACCTTTCCGGGGGTTGCCTATAAGATGGATCATGGGGCATTGGTACGATATCCTGACTAGGGTTGGGTTTTCGACAATGTCGCCGAACGAGAACGACACCAAGAATGATTGAAGAAACAAGGACAACTGCGGCCCCTAAAGTTCCGCCGATGATAAAACCAAGGTGGTTGGAATCCGATCTAGAATGCGAGGCAGAATCTGACGAGGCTGCTGATTGGACAGGAATGTTTGTGGTGAAAGTCACCGTTGTGACACCAGTCGACGAACCGGTTTTAAACGTGATGGTCGTGGTTTTCTCAACAGCAGTGAATCCAGATGGGGCGGATGTAAGACCACCGCCTATGCCCACGGACGTCTGGGACGTGACGGTAAAAACTTTTCCAGAAGAATCTGTAGAAGTGAAGGTCTCCATTATTGCCGTCGATTGTCCTGAAACGGACATCCCTCCATCCACCGTCAGTAGCTCCGGTACCTGCGTCGAGAAAGAGGTACTATTGGAGCTTTGAAAAGCTCCGGGTTCAGTGTCCGAAGAAGAAAAGCTTGAGTTCGATGACCTAGTGTGAAAAGTGGAGAAATCAGGTTAGATTAAGGCCATGGGAGTTTTTTAAGGCCATCGACGTACACAACATTGGCTCTTGAAAGAGATGCAGTAGAAGTCAGCGTTAAAGAAGACGACGTAAGAGTTGTGCTGGCGGCAACCGTAGAACTTTCAGCATCAGGCAATGATCGTATGGACCAAGTCTGCAGATCTTTAGACAGCACTTGAACCTTTGGACTCGAATCGAGGGGGCTCGATTTGCTTAGGTACATTAGACACCTCGAATACAACAAGAGTACATAAAGACTTACGAGGCGGATTTAGCCTCGAAGATACACGAACTAGGTGCTTCATGAGACAGGAGCGAAGGAGGGAGAGAGATTACTTGCCCGACAGGTAATCGGGAAACATTACTCGGGGGTATGGAGATATGGTCTTTGCTTCCCTGTACAGAAGTTTGTAGGGAGACCGTAACATTACCATTACAGACAGCATCAATATCGAACGACTGTGGATCGCCGGGACTGGTACTCCAGCTGATAGTCAGATTCTGATCATGAGACACAGACTGCACGAAGGCGCCAAATTTCATTCCGAAAGCCATGTCGAAAGCGACGAGAGCAAAACTGTTAAGAGCTCAAAAACATCTCGGACGATGCTGAAAAAAGAGGGGGACATACACGAACAAGGACCGCTTGCTTTCCATGGTGCAGACTAGCGACGTAGACGGCAGCAAATGAGTCTTGAGATTTTTCAAAAGGACGCACTGCTAGGTAATTATTGTTTGGGAGGATGATCGACGTGATTTGTCCGATTGTTCATCACCACAGCCGAGTACCAGTAGATCGGAAGAGAAGCCAGCCAGAGATAAGAGCCAAATATCTTAAGACAAGTCAAAGAGATTAATTTGTTTGAGAATACTCCAGACTTGATGGGCATGTTCTTCAAATCGCTCTTCATCTGTGTTGTGTCTAAAAACGGTGTTGTTGAGGAGTCCCACCATAAGAAAGCCATGCAGCTTTACTGCGTAATTTCAAGCGTCAAAATCCAATTTGGTAGATGATGTTTCGGAAGTTTTGGCTTGTCCGATTGAGGAAGACATGTCTGCTATTAGTCACGCCGAGAGCATTCCAGACTACTGGGAAACCAGGAAATTACTTGGGCATAAGGATCACGAACGGCCATCGGACAAAAGACATCATCAGATACATATATCGATTTTTTGAACGTTGGCAACTATGAAACGCGCGAAACACAAAGTGGATCTTCCATTAGTCAATGGTGGCCATTTGAGGAGACAAAAATCCCGCTCGAAGTTCATGCCATGAGATTGCAATCTCCGCTGAGCTGTCGAACCGACCATCTTTCGAAGGGCCAAACGTTGCAAAGAAATACGGGGCAGTAGATTCGCATGGATAGAACGTAGTATCATGATACATCAATCGGTGCTCGAGCAACGGCTACATGAATTGACAGCCTTGTGTTCGTATGTGTATGATGAATGTCGTGAAATAAGTCAAGGGCCTGATAGATGTCGATGATGGCGAGATAAATTTCAAGTGCGGTGAAAAGGCAGGATTATTCGGTTCAGCTCGAGTCAATATAACCAAATAACCAAATTTGGAACAAACTCACTTTTGTGCCTCGTCCCTTGAATCGTCGGCTGCTGTTGCAACTTGAAAACTCCAAGGTTTCACATATACTTATACAAAGTTACAGCGCTTGAAATTGAAACAATCTCGAACGGGATCCTTGGTCCTAGGATCATGTCAGAAACCGTTTTACCGGTTCTTCTACCCAAAGAATGCATCCCACAAGAATCAAGCGTGCCGCATCTGGAGTGGAAACCGTCAAAATACCGTTCCGCGCCTCAACCCCCTCCTCAAGATGACGGGAAACTCCAAGAAATCGAGCTGGCAAGTGCTCGGCAAATGTTAGACGGAAAGCTCATCAAAAAGACTAGACCAAGACGGACGGTGGACTATAATGGAGGTATGGGTCGTTGGGCACTGGTATGTCGTACCACCAGATTTGCGAGACGGGTGTGACGGAATGTTCTCGGACACAGTTGCGCAAATTACGGCCTAACACAAACTATGTGCCATACATGCGACCGAGTCCACCGTATATTATCGATGTACGAGAATTTGTAAATTACAACACGTTGATCTGAAATTGAACTTGTTCCTAGTTGTTGCCACCAAAAGCATACCCTGATAACTCTTCAACATCTCTATGCACCAAGTTTGTCCATACTTCAACAAACAAGATTCGATGTCCAGTCAACGTAGTCACAGTATGTTCGTATATGATGATTCAAGAGCCTCATCTAAGCCATTGTAGTGGACGCCTGAAGGTCGCCGCGTGCTCACAGGTTCCACGAGTGGAGAATTCACTTTGTGGAATGGCCTGACGTTCAATTTCGAAACAATTCTACAAGCCCATGATACTGCCATCTGTACCATGACTTTTACACATTCTGGGGCATACCTCGCCTCTGCTGACAAGAGCGGCATCATCAAATACTTTGAGCCCAACATGAACAACTTGACCGCATGGCAGGGTTCTAATTCACGAGAGGCTATCCGTGGCTTGAGCTTTAGTCCCGATGACCAACGATTTGCTACTGCCAGCGACGACTCGAGCGTGCGGATATGGAATTTCCAGGATCAAAGAGTGGAGAGCACTCTCACTGGTGTGTGACAATAGCCTGTCTTACCAGAATGAACTGACCACGATATAGGACATGGCTGGGATGTCAAATGCGTGCAATGGCATCCAACTAAGGGCCTGCTTGTTTCTGGAAGTAAAGACAACCAGATTAAATTCTGGGATCCACGAACAGGAACAGTACTCTCAACACTGCAAGTATTTCAATTGTCATCTACACTGCTATCCTCATATGCATCTGCAGACATCAGCACAAGAACACTGTCCAAGCCCTATCATGGTCTCCAAATGGCAACATGGTAGCCAGCGCCTCTCGAGATCAAACCGTCCGCGTCTTCGACATTCGCGCAATGAAAGAATACCGCGTGCTCAAAGGGCACAAGAAGGAAGTCTGCTGTACGTCGTCTTCTACTCTCATTAAATACCTCATGCTTACCCTCTTGACCTTCCCCAGCGGTGACCTGGCACCCTGTCCATCCCATCCTCGTCTCCGGCGGCTCCGAAGGCGCCATCCTCCACTGGGACCTCGGCACGCCCGAGCCCTCATTCACACAACCTTCTCCCGGTCCACGCGCCACACTCTCACAAGCACACGACTCTAACGTCTGGTCTCTCGCGTTCCACCCACTAGGGCACCTCCTCGTGAGCGCATCGAACGACCATACGACAAGATTCTGGTCGCGTGAGCGCCCAGGCGATGTGGGGAGTGTGTTCTCCGGCGGGGGAGAGAAGCCCCCAGAGGCGACAGCACAGGATGACGATGAAGATCCTGTACCGGGGTTGCCTGGGTTTGTTGGGTACGCCGGACAGGGCGGGGGCGGACACGGGGGTGGTGCAGGAAGACACGGTGGCGATATTTCACATTCGTATGGCGGCGGGGACGGAGGAGGGTGGTACGGCAACTCGGGTAACGGCCCCAACAGCACGGGAAATGGTGGAAGTGGAGGTGGCAGCTACGAGAATGGAAGCAACACCCGACGGAGTGGGGGTGGAGGCGGGTACTCGGATTTAGATGATAACTTTATCCCCGGCTTCGGGGCCGGGAACCAGTACCAGTCTCAGGAAAATACTGGTTCTGGTGGGAGGCAGGGCTCACAACAGGATGCGTATCCTTCAGACGAGTATGGTCGTGATAACAGAGGTGGAGGTGGGGGAGGTGATGACTGGGGCCGTGGAAGTGGAGGCGGAAACCGCCAGGGTCGATGGGGACCACGTCGGGGCGGTGGTCGTTATTGATTCTCGTATTCTAGAGCACCATCTTTCGTTTGTATTCAGACCCATCCATCCGAACACATATTTCGCCATGCACCAGGCTCACGTCACTCCAATGACATGGAAACTACGGAAACTTCCATTGTACGGGGATAACAGACATGCAAGGGATGCATGAATAGTTTCATCGAAGGATAACATGAATGTTATCATCCTTGAATAGAAGAACGTGCTTCGGTGGGTTTGAAATTGTTTCAAATTCGATTCATTGTAGATACATACATGATATTTGCATGACATGAACCGTCATGGCTAAAATTACCATTACCCGATGTCCGTCACTTGTCGTAATCGTAGGCATAGTTGATAGTATGAACGAATGATAATATGTACGTTGCGAAGAAGTTTGGCATGTACCGAAACGTAATGTACGTAGACGGGGGAAAAGTGAGCTACGTGTACGTATGCAGCTCACAAATAAAAAGATATTGATGTCTAAGGAATGAAATGGTGATATGATGATACAATAGAGACTACAAGTACAAGACCGAGACCGAAGAAGACGGTACGGGTTGGTCGGATGTGAACAGGTGTGGTGATACAAGATGTAAAAGCGAGCGACGCGAAGCATCGTCCGTGGGGAAAAGAACAAAAAGGCAAGAAAAAGAAGAATTACAAACAAAAGGGCGAAGACAGATAAGCCGCATAGACGGCCAAACTTCAAAATGGGTGAAAGATGAAAGGGAGAAGAAGGTGAGAGAAGAAGACAAGCCAAGAAACGGAAACACCAGCACCACCACGGTCGCACGTCGACGGACTCAAACGGCAGGCGGGGACATTCCTCCAACCGGCGTCGCCGCCTCACTCTCAAGCAGCACACTATCGAAGCTCGGTGAACGCATCGCCATTGCGCATGCATGCAGCGGCAGTGATGGCTTCGGCGACTCGATAATCTCGGACGCGCTGTGCGTGCGTGGGACAATAAATCGTTTTTGCTGATGAGGGTAGGTATGTGCGCGTATATGCGCAGAATGCGGAGGAAGAACGTGCGATGGGGAGTTCGTAGAATCGGGGAAAAGCCCGATGCCAGTGGCAGTTCCTGTTCCTGTGAAGAAGCAGAATCTGTATAGACAAATAAGAACACAACCTAACCACCATTGCCGCGAGGCAAAGGAAAATTGACAAACCTGCTCAAGAACTCGTTGTAGCTCCCAGTAGTCTTATAGCCCCCATCTCCCTCGCCTTCTGTCTCGGTCTCTGTCTCCGTATCATCCGTCTCGGTGCTCACTTCGCTCTCAGTCGGACTCGGACTCGGACTCGGGCTCGTAGCGCGCGAACCCCCAAAACTCGGCGTCGAGAGCTCGCTGTCCTCTCCCATGCTCACATCCACACCCATCCCCATACTCATCCTCATACCAATCCCTATACCCTCGCCCAAAGCCACCCCCACTCCGACGGCTGCTCCTGCCTTCCCCATGCCCGCAGGACCATTACCGCCACGTGCATCAGAGGCGCCAAAGATCCCAAGCGTTGTTGTCGCTGTCGCACCTCCCGCGCCGACCCGCGCCGACGTAGGCGGGAACGAATAACATCTCCCCGGCATCGGCGTCGTTTCCCCCTCTTCATCGCCCTCACTCTCGCCTGACCCAGAGTCCTCGTCTTCCGACTCGGACATTACACCAACAGGCGGCGACCCAGGCGGGGTTCTCCTCACCCCGCTTCCCTTTGCACTCTCGCCATTCGCATGGTGGAAGTCAAAGTACCCCCTCCGATGATGCCTCCCCGGCGTCGGCGTCGGCGAGTGCACATGCACACGAGGATTAACAGGGAACGACGAGTCCTGCTTGTCCGCATCTCCCCCACTTCCTCGCGCAAACCTCGCAAAGGGCGGTCGTTCATCGTCCGACACATCGCGCGGGCTCCCCAACGGCGGCGTCCACCGCTGCCGCTCCTTCTCTGTGTCCCTGGCGCCTCGAGGCCACGGGATCGAGTTGGGGTTTCCATGAGGCTTGGGCACAGGACGCGGCGTGGTCCCGGGGCTAAGAGGCACCTGAGTCCTCTCGTGCGAGTGCGCGGCATTGGAGGATGGCCGTGATGCGGGCGGCGGGAGCGAGGGGGGGACCCACCGGCTCGATAAGGACTGGGAGAAGTCGTATCGCGGCACAGGCGAAGGCGCAACGACTTTCTCGAGCGTCGAACGGAGGGAGGCGATGGCGGTCGGGTCGGGCGTGGGTCGGCGGCTGCGGTCCTCGCGTTCCCTCTCTCTCTCGCGCGCAAGTGCGAGCTCACGCTCAGAGTCCTTCGGCTTGGACGCGATTCCGAACTCGACGAGGTAATCCTGGCCGTCGTTGTTGTCCCAAATCTCCCGTCCGCCGACTGAGTACCGTATAGCAAGGTACATGCGTTTTCCGTCGATGCGCGCCATGAGATCGTTCAGGCGAACGTTGAAGACGAAGATGTCTGTGCGGAGAGAAGGGGAGGATACGTACCGCGCCGAGACCTCTGATGTCGTCTGCCACGCGTCGAACGTGAACCGCGCGACGACGGATTTGGTATAGGCGAGGTTGGCTACGCGTACGCGACCGACGACAGAGGGCGCGTCAGAACTAAGCTCGAGAGACTCGAGTAGAACTTCTTTTTTGCTCGTAGAGAGACGAGGTGGCAGATTTATATGATGCATTGTAAGGTTACGTGTAGAGGAAGACGAGTTGGAGCCAAATACCCAGTCTGGAAAGTCGGTGTCGGTGCCCGAGGCGGTGTCTTCGGTCGGACTTCCGTCGCGTGAGACAGCGAGGGGTTTCTGTTCTGCGAGGAAAAGCTTGACGTGTTCGAGCTGTGAATCAAAGTGGACGTTCTTGGGCGTGTGTGTGGGTGTGGCGGGCGCACTTTTGGAGTTGGGATAGGGGGAGCAGGGAGTAAGGAGTGACAGAGACTTGGAAGGTTTCAAAGAGGACTTTACTAGCTGGCCTGACTTCTTGCGGATGAGGCGGGGCTGAGACTGGGAGGCGGAAAGGGTAGAAGAGGGAGAAACAGGCTCAAAGGATCCTGAGAGAGCTGCGGATAACTGGGCATGAGACTCGGAAAAATTACGCGGTGCGCTCGGGCGCAAGGGAACGCCAGGCGCGTACAATAATGGCGGGCGGCGTGGTGTCGCATCGCCTTGAGAAGGAGGCTTCTCAGAGGAGGTTCTTTTGGCACGGATGGAAACAGTTGGGCGGCCGCTGTCGCTAGATGAGGAGGACCCCGAGTCGTCGAGGGGCGGCGGGGGCGAGGAGTGCTGAATGACAACCTTGACGGGGACAGAAGAGGAGGACTCGCGCGAGAGACGCCTTGGAATGAGGGGAAGAGGTGCACCCGCCTGATTGCCTGCAAAGACGGAATTGGGAGGAGAGATGCGCTGCGTTGCGAGCATCTGGGGCGTGCAGGTGAGGTCAGCGGGCAGACAGCTCAAGTATAAAACTCGCCTTGGGGGTCGCCAGGGTGGAGACGCAGGACGGGTCCGCGGAGAGATCTGCGGACTTTGGAGGAGCACTAGGCTAAAAAGTACAGGATTAGGCGAGAATAGCGTGGATGCTGGCGTCAGAGGCGACAAGCTCGGCCAGCAAGTGGGTGACCGTGTATGTTAGATATCCAGCCATCTCCATTTTATCGCAACATTTTAAGTTGCGGCTTGGCGGCATCCGTGTCTCACTTCACTCCACTGTGCATTCTAGTCGTAAGCCTAGTCCAAGCAAGCCAGTCTCTTCCTTCCAGAACAGCAGCGGTCAAGTCCCAGGATTCCTTGATGTGAGGACAACGAACATACGAATTTACTCGAAAATGCTGACCAACTCTGATTGTTCCTCTCGCATGGGTCATCTTCTGTCAAGATTCTACAAATCTGTGTGTGCAAACGTGCCTCGAATTTGCCTTGGACCCTGTCTGGAACCTGTCTCGCCATAAGCCCTCACAATGTCGTGTCATGATACGAAAATTCCGACCTATCTCTGTGTGTCCGTCTGCATACACATCCGGAGTAAAGCAAGTACTTCCGTCAACTCAAACTGAATGCTCTTATCGGGTATCAGTGAGTGTAGATAAAGGTTGCGTATCTGTCGGTTAATGTCTGACACAATTCGCGTATCCACTTCTACGTGGCAAATCCCGCTGGAAACGATAGAGCGGTGCACTGAGATTCCGTACGTACACGCGTGGTTATCAGTGAAAAAAAAAAGATACGCGATCTATGTACGGTCCGTAAACCTGACCCCACGTAAGTAATGCGCTTCGAGATGCTTCGTCTCCGAAACATAACAGCCCAATGCTGAGAAGTCAACTTTCGAGGCGGCGAGAAGTCCCGGTCAGAGGATAACGGAGGTATGTATGTACACAAGAACCACTTCCCCTCGGTGAACTATATGATAAGAGGCATTTTTCCATTTGGCTTGCAGGGTCTATGCATGTCTCGATAGATAAGCACTCCAGAAGCGAATTCGCCTTCGCCTTCGCGTCCGTTGTCCCCGCCTGCCATCGCATGCTGCACTATATAGCTAAGTACCGTACACAACGCGAGAGATACAGTTGATATATATCTGTCAGGATTTGACTTAACAAACAAAGTAAGGAAAACCAACAGCAACGAAGTTGAAGCTTTGTATCGAATACATTGG
>JAGGAQ010006147.1:0-32774 GCA_017657225.1 Termitomyces sp. T69sscA
TGTATTAGACAGGGTAATCAATGATACAATGGTACTAATCACCTAGCAGAGGGAAATCCAAAGAGAACAAGTCTAAGGATTCCCCGCTGCTTGGCGCGGCGCATCAGCAGGCGGCGGAGGCATGGGAACAACTGTACAGGTGACCGGAGCTAACCTTAACCTTGGGTAATGTTCGAACAGGAGGGACGCAAAGTTCCGGGGATTTCCAAAAAAGGAAATGACCTCCGGAGATCTCCGGGGGTCTAGAACGAGTCCCAGAGGTCTAGGGCAAGTCCCGGGGGTCCCGGAGGTGGCGTAGGATGTGCTCGAGAATGGAAATCGAATGGAAGTCCCCTAACACTTTTGCACAGTGTTCTTGTCTTGCTGCTGGACCTACGCCAGTGTACCAGGAATCTTTACGCCTTGTAACTGCGGCAGGCATCCAACCTTTGGCGACTACGCTAAGATCCCCTTCACCTTACCGCTGCCCTCCGCTAACTTGTTTCTGGGACCCTGCCCGACTTGCCTTAGCTAGCGAGCCCAACGCTACCCGCCTTGTGATTGCCTACCCCAACACCACAAGGTACAATTTTGGGCGTCATCACCGGTGTCACTGGCACTTTTCTACATACATCTCCTGCCCTGCTTCAGTCTTCTACGCCTTGCACCTCTACCGGTACTCTGCATCTGTGGACACAGTGATCACCATGTAAGGTACTCACTCAGTGGACTGAGCCTCTGTAGTCAGCGGAACCTGACACAACCCACCTCCTATGCCACTTTCCAGGACCCCTGGGGCTTGCTCTAGACCTCTGAAGATTTCTGGGGGTTGTTTACCTTTTTAAAAAAGCCCTAAAACTTTCCACACTCCTTGTTTAAGCATTATCCAAGGTTAAAGTTAGCTTCGGTCACTTGTACAGTTGTTTCCATGCCTCTGCTGCCTGCTGATGTGCTACACCAAGCAGTGGAGAATTCTTAGACTTGTTATCTTTGGATTTCCCTCTGCTAGGTGATTAGTTACCATTGTATCATTGATTATCATGCCTAATATAACCTTGAATTTCTCTCTGCTAATTGTGTGATTGAGCTGCAACTCTCAGAGGTCATTCTAATATGGAGCCAGTAGACTAATGGGCTTGTCATTTCACTATGAAGGGTTCTAGCTAACAGTGCAAAAGCTTCTTTGATGGACGAGTGGTGGTGATGTCAGAGGCATTCAGATAGACTTGATCTCTGAACTGGTACTTGGGCATTGGGGTTCTTCCATGGTCATAGTATCAGGCTATGTTGTCCTTTGCCTTTGTTAGAGTGGCCTTGGCCTCCTCCTGTACCACCTTCATCTAGTCCACAAATTTGTTCACAGCTTTGTTCTCCAAGGACCAGGCTTAGAGCTCAAAGCTCATGCATGGGTGACACCTGAGTAGCTGCATAAACATGGTTGTTGTACTGGAACTTGGCATCTGAAAGCAGCTTGTTCAAATCATCCTGCTACTCATTGTAAAAAAGGTGGAGATATTGCTCAAGCTCCTGATTCAAATGTTCTGTTTGGCTATCAGACTGTGGATGGTAGGTGGTGAAGGTGTGAAGCTTCATGTTGAGCAGTTGGTAGAGTTCTAAGATCAACTCCACTACAGACTGTGGGCCCCAGTCTAACACATAGGCAGGCATCTAAAAGGCCATGGAACTTTCAGATGTTCTTCTAGTATAGGTTTGTGGCACTCATGGCAGAGCAAGTGGTGTAGATAGAGATAAAGTGCGCTTAGTTGCCGCAAAGGTCCACCACTACCATGATGGCATTATAGCCATGAGCATCAGGGAGCTCTACAATAAAGTCCATGGAGACTACACTCTATTGTTCTGTGGGAATTGGTAGTGGGTGGAGTTGTTCAGTGGGGAGGTGATGCTGAAGCTTGATCTGAAGGCAAAGGTCGCATGTATTAGTGTAGGATCTAATGTACTGAAACATCTGGGGCCACTAGTAGTTCTAAGATGTAGACAAATATAAGATATGTATATTTCTCAGGGGTTACGACAAAGTCTGTGAACACAACTGATATTTCACCTGTAGACAAATATAAGATATGTATATCTACAGGTCGTTGTAAGTATATGTAAGTAAGTATGAGTAGCAATGGACATACTCCTTAGAGGTCACGATGAAGTCCATGAACACGACTGAGGAGTAATGTTGTGTACCTTTGTATTTATACTACAAAATGAGGTTTGTCAGTAAAGACTGACAAATAAAAGTATTGCGCTATGGTGGTGCAATATAATAATAAGTGAAAAATAAAAAGATTAATAAATAAATACTGTCTGGTAAATTAGCGCTGACTGGTAGTCATATGCTAACACAAGACACTAGCTTCAGCATCTTCTATCAGCTGAGATGTTTGACAATGCAAGAGTTATGGTACTGCTCAATAATCCTCTGCTGAAGCTTTGGATGGCTGGGCATATAAATATGGTCCCAGAAGGTCAGGAGCCCATCTCAGAGGGCTCTTTTGTTTATGCAAATCGATTTAGCCCCTGTGGTGAGTCCTGACTTCAGAGCCATGGCTGCCTAAGCAACAATATTTTCATGGTGGCTATCTTGGTTTTCACACCAGATGTCTCAGAGGATATCAACCTTCACTCCCTGGATTGCCAAGCCCTCTGTGGCCAGAAGGGCAAACAACTCTGGATGAAGAAGCACAATGTTGCTGTTTTTGTCTCTGCTAATGGCATGGCCTGCTTTTTGAGACAGCACATCAGGTTTTCCCATACTCTAGCCAGGCTTGTGGTGCAACAAGAAGTTAAAGTTGGCTAAATATAGAGACCACCAAGCCTGTCAGTGGTTGAGCTTCTTGGCTGTTTGGAAGTACTTAGGGTTCTTGTGATCTGTCCAAACCTTGAACTTATGCTAGGCACCCTCCAGGAAGTGCCATTTACCACATTCAAGCTCTTGGAATAGAAGGTCACAAGATGCCACTTCCCATCATTCTGGCACTGTTGTAATAAAACAGCTCTGGTGGCAAAGTCAGAGCTGTCAACTTCCATGCAGAAAGGAGAGTTGTTGTTTGGGTCAAGGAGAACAGGCCTGGAGGTGACTGCATGCTTGAGAGTGTTGAAGACAGTCTGCTCTAAATAACAAGTCACCTTCACACCCCATCTCTTACGCTTTAGGCTTCAGAGCTCAATTTAGCTTACACTTTTGTCTATCTACGCCAAAGCGCTGTTCTAAGCGCTTTGTCTTGCCACTAGAAGTATGCCAGTGCTTTAGCACTCTATGCACCTAGCAATTGCAGCAGGCCTTTATTTCTTGGCATCTACACTAAGCTCCCTCAATTATTCCCCTTTTATTGCTGCTACTTCTAACTCATCTGCTGGGACCCTGCCTAGTTCTTCCTCACTTAGCAAGCCCAACACTAACTCACATTGCTTAGTGACTGCCTATCCCAACACCACTTAGTGTACTTTCAGGTGTCATCAACATTTTCAGCCTTTATTATTTGTTTTTATTGTGTTACCATTGTATCACTGAAGTTTTAGAGGAGTGGTTTATTTTTCATCATGTAGAATACAGAAGATATGTGCACAGGGATATGGCATTGATAAGCTGCCATTGTGTCAGAAGAAGTATTCACACATTTCTTGGCACAGGTTTGTAGACTAGTGGTTAGCATGCTCCATAGTCTGCTTAGTGCTCTCTACAAGGGCTGGGGTTTGAATTTTGCAACAAGCTTTTCATTTCAGCACTGTATAGTCTTTTTTTTTATAAGTTGATTCTTCAAACACTTTATTTCTTCTTTATTTTTTTCATTGCTGTGACTTAATTAACACTGCCACAACAATTTAGCAACTGACATCATTGTGATGGCTATGGCATTTTTGAGATTTATACTTACTTTTTGACATTTTTTACATAACAGACAGCTTGACTAGTGTCGCTATTGTATCAAAAGGAGTACTCACACATTCTTTGGCACAGGCTTGTGGACTAGTGGTTGGTGCACCCTATAATCTGTCTGGTTCCCCCCCTTAAGGGCTAGGATTTGAATCCTAGAACAAGCCTCTCATATTGTGCTATTTCTTTTTCTTATTTATTCATTTTACCTTATTTTCTTGACTGCCAAGAATTTACTAGCATTGCTGCAACATCCTGGCAATCGTCATCATTTGATGGCACTGATAGTTTTGTGATTTTTACACCCACTTCTTGACATTTTAACATGACAGACAGCTTGCTTGGCATCACTAGGTGTTGCCAAAGACTGGTTTGACATTTTCCTATATAAAGAATTGTTGTTTGGTATTTACCTACCAAATTCACTGCTTTAGTGACTAAGGATCGTCAATGGCAACTTTGCTTACTACTTACTATATAAATTGTACTCACTTAATGTAAACAACAAGTTACCCTTACACCTCATTTCTTATGCCTTGAGCTTTAGAGTCTTATGTTTATCCTTTGCCAAAGTGCTGTCTTAGCACTTTGTCTTGCCATTTGAAGAGCGCCAGTGCTCTAATACTCTCTATATGCCTTGCAAGTACAGCAGGCCCATAGCGCTGATAAGCCTTGGGTTGTGTCAAAAGTATACTGATATAAATTTTGGCACAAGCTTGTGGACTAGTGGTTAGTGCGCCCTATAGTTTATTCGGTGCCCTTCTAAAGGGCCAGAGTTTGAATCCTTGAACAAGCACTTATTGTACTGAGCTATTATTTTTTTTAGCTTATTTTACCTTACTTTCTTGACCTTGAGGTTTCACTGACCTTATTGTTGCTCCTTCACGACAGTCATCATTTGATGGCACTGACAATTGGTGATTTCATACTGACTTTTCAATATTTTAACACAACAGACAGCTTGATTAGCACTACTAAGCGTCGACAAAGTCTGATGGACAGTCTTCTATATAAAAGATTGTTGGTTCTTGTTTACTTATCTAGTTCACTGCTTTGGCAATCTTTGGTTGCCAATGGTGATAATGTTAGAGGACTGGTCTCAAGACCATGTCCGACTCTATCCTGAGCTTAGTCCAAGAATGTGCCCACTCTTAGCACATCCAAATGACTGCTCGGCCCACCCTATCCTCTTCTGTCTTCTCTTAGTCAGCCTTGATGAGTCATATGCATGGACCTTACTCAGCATTGATTATTGTTAGTTATACTCCATTACATACCAGGGCCCGATTAGTTAAACAGTATTAGTAACTGCACAGCCACCAATATAGTATATATAGGCAGCCTGTGGATAGAATATCCCCAGGCTGAACAATAGCAGTGTTCTTCTGGCCTATACATTGAACTGACCATAAGCTCTCTAGTGACATCTGACCACTTGGCTAAGCCCTGCCAGTCCCTTGTCTGACTCTTGCCTGCCTCTGTGCCCGCTCGACTCCCACTTGTCACTGGTGCCTGCTAGCTCTGTGGAAGGAGTTCCACAGACATGAGCGCTCCTCTTATAGATAAGACCCAGGTTGTATCAAAAGGCGTACTGATGATTTCACTGGCACAGCCATGTGGATTAGTGGTTAGCATGACCTCTGGTTTACCTGGTGTCCTCTCAAAAGGCTGAGGTTCAAACCCCAAACAAATACTTAGCATATTTTTCATCATTATTTTTTGATTTATTTTTACCTTACTTTCTTGACTCCAAAATTTCACCAGCTTTGCTGCTGCACCTTGGTAACCATCATCATTTCATGATGCTGCTGATGATGCCCAAAATTGTACTAAGTGGTGTCTGAGTAGGCAGTCACAAGGCGGTTAGCGTTGGGCTTGCTAGTTGAAGTGAGCTAGGCAGGGTCCCAGAGACAAGTTAGCAGAGGACAGCGGTAAGGGGGTAGTGAAGGGAAGCTTAGCGTAGCTGCTAAGCATAGTATGCTTGCCGCAGTTGCAAGGCATAAGGATTCTTAGTATGCTGGCGTAGATCCAGCGGCAAAACAAAGTACACTATACAAAAGTCTGCTTGGCATAGAGTAGACTTTTAGAAGAGACTAAATTGAGCTCTGAAGCCCAAGCATAAGAGGTAACGGTGAAGGTAACTTGTTATTTTGCATGCTATAAGTACAGTATATATAGTAAAGAATAGGCGAGGTTGCCGTTTGCAACCCTTGAAGCGCTAACATGGGAAACTAGTAAGTAAACAGTAGACCACAATCTTTTATATAGGAAAATGTCCATCAGCTCTTAGCAACGCCTAATGGCGTCAGTCAAGCTGTTTGCCATATCAAAAGGCATCGCTAAGAGCTGATGGACATTTTCCTATATAAAAATGCCAAAAAGTAAGTATGGAATCGACCAAATGTCAATATAGTAGAATGATGGCGGTTACTAGAGAACAGCGGCAACGCCGGCGAAACCTCAGGGTCAAGAAAATAAATCAGAAAATAAAGTAAATAAATGGAAAAATACTGGTGAAAAATATGCCAAGGGTGGGCCAAGAGTTTGAACCTCCGTTTTTTGAGGGGAGGTGGCTGGTAATCCATTGGGCGCGCTAACCACTAATCCATGTGGTTGTGCCAGGAAAATTGTTAGTATGCCTCTTGATACAACCTGGGTCTTATGATTGCTAGGCGTTGCTAAGGTCTAATGGACACTTTCCTATATAAAAGATTGTTGCCTACTATTTACTTACTAGTTCCCCGTGTTGGCAACCCAAGGGTCACCAACAGTGACTTTGCTTATACTTTACTATATATACTGTACTTATAGCCTGCAAATAACAAGTCACCTTCACCATTTACCTTTTACGCTTGGGCTTCAGAACTCAATTTTGCCTTTCTTAAAGCTTACTCTATGCTCTATGCCAAGAGCACTTTTGTATGGTGTCCTTGTCTTGCCACTGAGAGTATGCTAGTGTCTTAGTCATTTACGTGCCTTGCAACTGTGGCAGGCATTGTACACTTGGCAATTATGCTAAGCATCACCTTACCACTCCCTTACTGCTGTCCTCCACTAACTTGTCTTCTGGGACCCTGCCCGGCTCACCTCCACTAGTGAGCCCGACGCTACTTGCCTTGTAACTGCCTGCTCCGACACCACTTGGTACAAAATTAGGCGTCATCACCAGGGGTAGGTGTGAGTCCTAAGGGTGTGAAAAAAGAGGATGAGCGAGCACCAGTGCGCAAGTGAGTCCTGGTGATTAACAAATAGAAAGCTGGGGCAAGCATGAAGACTGTCAGGTTCTGCTGACCACAGGAGCTCAGTCCACTGGGCGAATACCTTACGTGGTGATCACTGTGTCCACAGACACAGAGCACTGGTAGGGCACGAGGTGTAGGAGGCTGAAGTGGGGTGGGAGCGGTGTGTTGGAGAGTGCCGGTAGCGCTGGTGAGTGGGCGAGTGCCGGGGAGGGTGGAGGATGAGTGCCAGGAGTAGGTGCAAGTCTTGGGAGTACAAGAGGGTCGAGCAAGCACCAGTGCGCAAGCAAATTCTAGGGTCCAAAGAGATAATGGGTGCGGAGACTTAGCGAGTCCTGAGAATGGAAGCAGAAACACGGAAATTAAGCGGGCCAAAAGAGGAAAGGGTCAAGATAAGATAAAGGGAGAGGGAACAGATTAAGTTGAGATGAGGAGTTGGAGACAGAAGAGCCAAGAGAACTTAGAGTAGAGAGGGAGAGAAGAAGCAAAGTAGAATGGATTAGAGTACAAGATAAGTAGAGACAAGGCAAGGAGACAATATGAAGTGAGTACGATAAGAAAAAGAAACAAGTAGAAATGATGAGACTGGGACGCATGAGAAGACAAGATAGAGACAAGAACACAACAAAACAGTATGGGGCTACGGTAATATCAAGACTAGAGTACTACTTACTACTCTACGACTTATATACCATGCAGTAGGTAGGCCCTGGGGCTCAGGCCTGGGCTCCAGTAGCAGGTCGTGGCCCTGGGGCTTAGAGTGAGACCCAGGGACTGCGTGGGGCAGGATGAGGTTGAGACATGTTGCATGGTGTAGAGGTCTTGTACTGGGAGCGCAAAGACATGCAGTGGTGGGGCAGTGAGGAGGGAGCAGGAGTGGGGCGTGGCATGCAGAGGTTGGGTCGGCAGTGATGCATGATCATGATGCATAATGGGGGTCTTGGTGCAGGCTGGGGGGTGACCGGTGTCACCAGTGCCGGCGCTGATGTGGCAGCTATGGGCGGTGTGATAGCTGAGACTGGCGCTGATGTGGCAGTCACAGCAGTAAGTGGTGGTGGCTGGTGGCAGTGATGGGTGGTGATGGACGGGGGCTGCCAAAGAGGTTGGTCGGGTAGCTGTCACGACCCGCTACCGACCCCCAGAACTCAGCCCTGGCCCCGGGACTCCAACCCTCCCAAAACCACCCTCACGACTGCCCCAGGCCCGGACCGCTACCTGGCCAACTCCCCTGGCCATCACCGCCCATCACCGCCCATCAATGCCACCAGCCACTGCCACCTGTGGCATCCCTGGCCATCACCGCCCATCGCCACTACAGCCACCGCCACTTGCGGCACCCCCTGGCCATCACCGTTGTGACCACCACATTAGTGCCAAATCTCGGCTATTACACCACATCAGCACTGGCACCACCCGTCACCCCCGGCCCATGCCAAGACCTCCATCACGCATCATGATCGCGCATCACTGCC
This sequence comes from Termitomyces sp. T69sscA, assembly GCA_017657225.1. Classification (NCBI taxonomy): domain Eukaryota; kingdom Fungi; phylum Basidiomycota; class Agaricomycetes; order Agaricales; family Lyophyllaceae; genus Termitomyces; species Termitomyces sp. T69sscA. The sequence continues at coordinate 8,577 of JAGGAQ010006147.1, forward strand.
GACCCGACCCCTGCATGCCATGCCCCGCTCCCACTCCCCCTCACCACCCCACTACTGCGTGTCTCTGCATTTCCAGTGCAAGACCTCCGCGCCACACAATATATCTCAACCTCACCCCACCCTGCATGGCCCCCGGGTCTCACCCCAAGCCCCGGTGCCGCGACCCGCTGCTGGAACCCAGGCCTGAGCCCCGGGCCATACGTACTGCGTAGTATATAAGTCGTAGAGTAGTAAGTAGGTACTCTAGTCTTGATATTACCGTAACCCGTCTTCTTTGTTGTGTTCTCGTCTCTGTGTTGTTTTCTTGCGTGCCCCGGTCTCTTTACTTTTACTTGCTTCTTCTCTCGTCGTACTCATCTCGTTTCATCTCTCTGTCTCGTCTCCACTCGTCTTGTACTCTCAATTTATTCTCATTGTTCTCCTTTCCCTTTCTACTCTAAGTTCTCGTGGTTCTCCATTCCCGACTCTTCTCTTCAACTTAATCATCTCCACCTCGTCTTATCTTATCTCGACTCTTTCCCCTTTTGGCTGTTTGACTTCCCTGGTTCTGTTTCCACCCCCGGGACTTGCCAAGTCCCCGTGCCTGATTATCTCTTGATCCCCAGGACTCGCTCGCCACTGGCGCTCGCTCGTCTCATCCTCTTGCACCCCCGGGACTTGCGCCAACCCCCGGCACTCGTTCTCCACCCTCCCCGGCACTCGTCTCACTCACTGGCGCTACCTGGCACTCTTCCACACACCGCCCTCGCCCCGCTTCGGTCTCCTATGCCTTGCGCTCCTCCTGGTGCCCTGCGTCTGTGCACACGGTGATCATCATGTAAGGTGTTTGCCCAGTAGACTGAGCCCTCATGGTCAGCGGAACCTGACAGTAGCAGTCCAGGCCCAAGGCAGTCGTAGGGGTTGTTTTGGGGAGAGTTGGAGTCTTGAGGCCAGGGCTGAGTCCCAGGGGTTGGTGGCAAGTCGTGACAAAGACTTAGTGAGTTCTGGGGACAGAGGCGAGAGACACAAATCAAACAAGCCAAAAGGAAAAAGAGCCAAGATAAGATAAGAAAAAGGAAAAGCAGAACAAGTTGAGACTGAGGTGAGAAATAAAAGGGAAAAAAAGGAACTTAGAGGCTTGAGGTGAAAGAGAATAAAGCAGAAATAGAATTAAAGTAGAGACAAGTAGAGACAATGAGAATGAGATGATATGAGATGAGTACAATATGAAATGAGACAGAGTCAAAAAATGGAGACCGGAACACATAAGACTATGAGACAGAGACGGAACACAAAGAACAAGACAAGAAGTACGACAATATCAAGACTAGAGTACTACTTGCTACTTTGCGACTTATATACTGTATGGTAAGTAAGCTCCAAGGCTCAGGCCCAGGTCTTGGTGACAAGTCATGGTGCTGGGGCTTGAGGTGAGACCTGGAGATTGCGCAAGGTAGTGGTGGAGGTTGAGACATGTTGTGCGGCATGATCTTGCTTTGAGAGCCAAAGACATGTAGTAGCAGGGAGGTGAAGAGAGGAGCAGAAGCGGGGTGTAGCATGCAGAGGTCAGGTCAATGGTGATGTGTGGTTGTGATGCATGATGGAGGTCTCAGCATAGACTGGGAGGAGTGCTGGATATTTCCAGGGCCAGTGCTAATGTGGCAGCTGCAGTTGTGGAAGTGTCAGAGATGGCCAGGGCTGGTGCTGATGTAGTGGTCACAAGCAGTAATGGCTGGAGGGATGCCAAGGGTGGTAGTGGCTGGTGGTGGTGACAGGCGGTGATGACACCCAAAATTGTACCAAGTGGTGTCTGAATGGGCAATCATAAGGTGAATAGCGTTGGGCTCGCTAGTGGAAGTGAGCTGGGCAGGGTCCCAGAAGATAAATTAGCAGAGAACAGCGGTAAGGAAGTGGTAAGGTAGTGCTTAGCATAGTCAACAAGCATGCAATGCCTGCTGTAGTTGCAAGGTGCGTAGATGATGAGGACACTGGTGTACTCCCAGTGGTGAGACAAGGGCACTTTACAATAGTGCTCTGGTGTAGGGTAAGCATAAGAAGGGCAAAATTAAGCTCTGAAGCCCAAGTGTAAGAGATAAAAGTGAAGGTAACTTGTTATTTGCAGGTTATAAGTACTGTATATATAGTAAATTGTAAGTGAAGTCACCATTGGTGATCCAAGGGTTGCCAATGTGGGGAACTAATAAGTAAATAATAAGTAACAATCTTTTATATAGAAAAGTGTCCATCAGACCTTAGTGACGCCTAACGGCGTCAGTCAGGCTGTCTATTGTGTCAAAATGCCAAAAAAAATAGATATGAAATCACCAAAATGTCGTGAAATGATGGTGGTTACCAAGGTGCAGTAGCAAAGCCAGCAAAACCTCAGGATTAAGAAAGTAAGGTAAAATAAGTTGAAAAAATAATAATGAAAAATATGCTAAGTGTTTGTCCAGAGTTTAAACCTCAGCCTTTTGAGGGAACACCAGGTAATCCAGAGGGTGCACTAACCACTAATCCACATGGCTGTGCCAGTAAAATCATTAGTACACCTTTTGATACAACTTAGGTCTTATCAGCAGTGATGGCTGGGGGCTGCTAAGATGGTTGGTTGGGTAGTAGTCCAAGTCTGGGATGGTCGTGGAGGTGGGTTTGAGGGGGTTGGAGTTCTGGAGCCAGGGCTAAGTCCCAAAGGTTGGTAGCAGGTTGTGATAGGTGTGCTGACTACTAGTTCACAAGCCTGTACCAGTAAATATATCAGTACTCCTTTTGATACAACCTAGAGCTTATCACCAGTCATTTTTTTTGCTGCTGCCTCTACTAACTCATCTGCTGAGACTCTGCTCAGTTCTCCCTTACTTAACAAGCCTGATGCTACTCACATCACCTAGTGACTGCTTACTCCAATATCACTAGGAATATTTTTGGGCATCATCAGTGTTGCTAATAACTGACTTAACATTTTCCTATATAAAAAATTGTTGGCTGATATTTGCTTATTGAGTTCACCATTTTGGCAACCTTTGGTTGCCAATGGTTGGTGTAAAGCTTCATGTTGAGCAGTTAGTAGAGTTTTCAGGTGAACTCTGCTACAAACTGTGGGTCTCAGTCCGACATATAGGCATTTGAGAGGCCATGGAGCTTCCAGACATTCTTCCAGTACAGGTTTGTGGCATTTATGACAGAGCAAGTGGTGTAGATAGGGATGAAGTGTGCTTGGTTGCCACAAAGGTCCACCACTATCATGATGGCATCATAGCTGTAAGCATCAAGAAGCTCTACAATGAAGTCCACAGAGACTACGCTCTATTGTTCTGTGAAAATTGATAGTGAGTGGAGTTGTCTGATGGGGAGGTGGTGCTGAGGCTTGGTCCAAAGGCAAAGGTTACATATATTAGTGTAGAATCCAATGTACCAGGACATCTGAGGCCATCAGTAGTAGTTTTAGGACACTAGCTTCAGCGTCTTCTGTCAACCAGGATGTCCAGCAATGCAAGAGTTGTGGTACTGCTCAACAATTCTCCAGCAGAGCTCCAGAATGTTGGGCACATAAATGTGGTTTCAGAAGGTCAGGAGCCCATCTTGGAGGGCCCATTTGTCTGTGTAAATTGACTTGGCCCCCATGGTGAATCCTGACTTCAAAGCCATGGCTGCTGAGCAACAACATCTTTACAGTGGCCATTCTGGTTTTCATATCAGATGTCCCAAACAATATCGATCTCTGCTCCTTGGACAGCCAAGCCCTTCATGGCTTAGACAGTGAACAACTCTGGCTGAAGGAGCACAATATTGCTGTTGTTAGTTTCTGCTGGTGCCATGATCTGCTTTCCAGGACAGCATGTCAAGTTTTTCCATACTCCAGCCAGGCTTGTGGTGCAATAAGAAGTCAAAGTTGGCTAAGTACAGAGACCACCAGGCCTATCAGCGGTTGAGCTTCTTGGCTGTTCCAAAGTACTCAAGGTTCTTGTAATTTGTTCAAAACTCAAAATTATGCTAGGCACCCTCTAAGAAGTGCTGCCATTCTCTGAAGGCCTGAATGATAGCCAGCATTTTCTTGTTGTGGATCTCATAATTGCACTCTACTGTGTACAAGCTCTTGGAGTAGAAGGCCACCAGATGCCACTTCCCATCATTCTAGAACTGTTGCAATAAGACAGCTTCAATGGCAAAGTTGAAGCTGTCTGCTTCTATGCAAAAGAGAGAGTTGTTGTTTAGGAGAAGGAGAATAGACCCAAAGATGATGCATGCTTGAGAGCATTGAAAGCAGTCTGCTCTGAGGATCCTCAGCTCCAAGCAGTATCCTTCACAATGACATTAAATTGTAGGTGTGCATAATGAGAGAAGTCCTGGATGAACCTTCAGTAGAAGTTGGTGAATCCTAATAAGGCCTACACCTCTTTCTTGTTCTTGAGCTCTGGCTACTCTGCCACACCTGCCACCTTCACTGGGTCCATCTCTGCTGATAAGCTGCAGGTTGTGTCAAAAGAAGGAGTACTGATATATTTTTTGGCACAGGCTTGTGGACTAGTGGCTAGCGCACCTTATAGTCTACCTGGTGCTTATCTCAAGGGCTAGAGTTTGAATCTCTGAACAAGCACTTATTGTATCTTGCTATTATTTTTATGATTATTTTATCTATCTTGACAACTGAAGATTTACCAGTATTACTGCTGCACCTTGGCAACCACCATCATTTGATAATACTGATAATTTGGTGATTTTATATCTACATTTTGACATTTTGACATGACAGACAGCTTAATTGGCATTGCTAAGTGTTGCCAAGGTCTGGTTGATATTTTCCTATATAAAAGATTATTAATTAGTGTTTACTTGCCAAATTCGCTGCTTTGGCAACTTTGCTTACCACTTACTATATATACTATACTGATACACTGCAAATAACAAGTTAACTTCACACTCCATCTCTTACGCTTGGGCTTCAGAGCTCAATTCAGCTTATTTTTGAGTTCTACTCTATGCCAAGGCACTGTCTTAGTACTTTGTTTTGCTATTGGGAGTACACCAGTGATCTAGCCTTATTTTATGCCTTGCAAGTACGGCAGGCCTTTAGCACTTAGCATTTATGCTAAGCACCCTCCTCACACTTCCTTACTGCTGCCACTGCTAACTCGTCTTTTGGGACCTTGCTTGGTTCTCCCTTACTTAGCAAGTCTAATGCTAATCTCTCATGCCTAGTGACTGCTTACCTAAATATCACTTGGTACAATTTTGGGCATTATTAGCATCATCAGCAGTAATAGCCGAGAGGTGCAAAATCCTTAGACTTATTCTTGTTGAATTTTCCTTTTGCTAAGTAATTAGTTACCATTGTATCATTGATTATCATGCCTAATATAACTTCAGATTTCCCTTTGCTAGTTGTGTGATTGAGTTGCAACTTTTAAAAGTTGCCTTTACAGTATCTGTTCTTTGAAGGAGACCAATTGTTTGATAGAGAATACAAATAAAAACATGAATCTCTCTAAAAGCTGCACAAAGCTGCTGTCCAAAGAAATAAGATGAGCACAACAGATGAATTTGTTATTAAATGCACAAGAAACAGAGAATTGATTGGCTGAATATCAAAGAACTTGGTAGCTTTTATCTTTTGCATATTATAGTTCTGCTAACCAAAGACTACAAAATTGCAAATGCACATAAAGAAAGCAGGTCTTTTTTTAATATCTATCAGCAAAACCTGATAACTTCTCATAGACTTTTGGCTCCTATATATTATAAAAGAAGACATTTACACTTCTAACTAATATAAAAACCATAGTATCTGTTCATGAAATGTACATGATAGCAGCACTGCCTATATTACAGATATAACACATATATCAGAGAATAATTGCATTCTAACATGTTGCATTTATGCAACTTCATCATAAGGCAATTGGCTACATTACTCTCAAATATGCTTTTCTCTTTTTATCACACTTTAGTTCATTACACATCAATATGTACAAAACCAAGGTGTGTTGTGTTATTCATACTTTACCTTCTTTCACTTATTTTACTTGCCTAGTTAAATTGTTTTCATTTAGATCATTAATTATAATCCAAGTTTGTTTAGCACTGATATGTATAAAACTGAGTTCAATTGTTCTATCTAGTTTATATCTAGCACACATCAATCTTTAATAATATAGACAATATAAGCAAATCCAGACACTTCCTCCACTATGTTTGTTTTGTTTTTGTCTTTGCTTTAGCTTGAATGGATTTTGAAACTTCAGCATTTGAGTGTGTAGAAGGAAGTCTTTCTTTCTAAGAAGTAAAGTGAGCATTTGAATGGCTATGGAAATGCAATGAGAGAGGAAAATTATGTAGATAGAAACATATTGGATAAATATGATGCCACAGAAGTAGGTGTCTTTCTCTGTGCTATAAAATAGGCTGTTCTAGTGAGTAAGCAGGCAATTTTAGAGTACAAGTAGACACCTTTGAAGTTATGAGATGGCTTGAAGATAATGAAGGTAGTAGAGCCTCTGACCTTGCATGTTTTGCAGGCACTTCCAAAGGTAGTGGAGCCTTCAGCTTTGCATGCTTTTTTAGAGTCAAAAAATAAATAGTAGGTGGTAGAGTTGAAGGATGGCTAGTAGACACCTTGAGGAAGGTCATGGAGGCTGTGGGCTCATAGTTTGTGGAGCTTCCAATCTTGGAGGCTTTAAATGCAGAGGTATTACAGTAGCATATGCATGATTAGCATTATTTTCAGTTATATTTTTAGCCTTTTCAACTTTTTCATCATTATTTTTAGTTTTATAGGCATTTTCTATCTCAGAAGTTTGCTGCTTCTTTTTCATAGTCTTTTCTGTGTTTCCATCAATGTTCATTCATGTTCCTGAGTTGGGAAGTAGCTGTTGTGACTTGTAGTTGCTTTTGTTGAATACTAAGGATAAACATGCTCTCCAATGCTTTATTAATCACTAATAATTAAAGAATTTGAAATAAGAACATACCTTGCTTTGATTTTTTTTTAGCACTCTTGTTATTTGAATCAACTTCCTCAGACTCGTCATGATCATCTCCTGTCAGAATTTTCCTATTTAAAAAAGAGTCAAATGCTACAAAAGTGTTGAAAACCCTTGCTTGATGCAGAAGAAAAAACTAACCTCAACTATATTTTTTAGTAAGGAATTCTTCCAGCATGTGAAATTTGCTACTAACAAGCAATGCTAGTATAATATCAGCTGTCTCATTTGCAAGAATATGATAGCAAGTAATGACTTTTGTTTATCTTTGTCAATGAGCATGGCTACATATCTATTGCTCATCTGCTCTAATTATGAGTAATGTGCAACAATGCAAAAAGAAGATATCTATTAAGAAAATTATAATATTTGCACATATCAAATTTAAACTAATAGATTCAACAAAAATGATATAAAGGACATGCTTAAAAGGATCTTCTCAAAACTTCTTTATAATCTTTGCTCATGCTTAAAATTTAGTTTGTTCATCAATATAGAGGTGTTTTATTCCATATAGATTAAGTATCTGAGAATAGTCAAGTTTACCATTTGGAGTTAAAGCAAAAGATGGCATACATTTTGCAAAAGAGAGCTGGGTGATAAAAATTCTTTATAAATAAGAATCTTATTTTCTTGAGAAACATTCTCTCTAGGCTGAGAGTCAACCAATTTAAAGAACTGAATGGTGCAATCTTCAAAGATCATTGATGGTGCATCATTGTGTTTGAGAATGTATTAGGCTATTCTTGCACATGTATTAACCTTTATTAATTTGACAAGATCTCACTCCTCTTTAGTAGCAAAAATAGAAATTACATCATTTAAATTTCAATAAGCATAGCTCATGCACATTTTATGAGGCATGTAAAAGCTTTTAGAGACTACCTTTGTTATACTGTTTGCTGCTGAAAAGCTGTCAAAGAGACACTAATGCATGTATAATTTTAAAAGTGAAGAAAACACTTGCCACTTTTTTTCATTATTAATATGATAATCAGAGATTTTCATTTCATAGCTAGTGCATCTTGTGCAGACCATTACATCTTTGTAATTAGGGAGCTTAATAAGTGGCTTATTCCTCTAGTTCACAGAATCTTCTATTTGTTACAAAATACAACTATCAAAATAATTTTAAATATTGCATGTGATTAATGACTAAAGCTTAGTTACTTACTTTCTGCATCATCTACATCAACTTTGATGCATTAAACTATGTTGAGATTGGCATGCTCCTGATCAAAAGCTTCTTCAATAAAGGAGTATGAAAGGCCTACTAACCTGCTCATTCCTGCAAGATTCTATCAATTTCATTGGACTATCATTATTAATAGTGCAAGGAAAACAAACACATTAGTTTTGTTAAAGTTTGCAGGTGCATTGCAATTATAATAAACTGACTAATTGCCTTCTTAAGAATAAGAATCATCAATACATGCTTTAAACCAATGTTTTTTTAAGCAATGCACTTCATTAATAATGATATAAAGGTAGTCCAGACTGTACAATGTTTTTTCTACCATTTGAGCATAAGAAGGCTTCTTTTTAAGAGGTTTTCATGGCAATGTAGAGCTTCTAAGCTTGTTCACAGCATGATACAGAGATAAAAAATTGTGTTGTAATGCCTGAATTTCTATTAAAAGTATCTTATCTGATGCAATGATAAGCTTTAGGTTGTGTCAAAAGGAGTACTGACATATTTTCTGGCATAGGCTTGTGAACTAGTGATCAGCACACTTTATAGTCTACTTAGTATCCTCTTAAAAGTGAAATTCAAATCTCTAGACCAGCATTTTTACTAGCATGTTATATTCTTTTTATTATTTTCACCTTATTTTCTTGACCTTAAGGTTTCACTAATCTTACTGCAGCACTCTAGCGGCTGTCATCATTCTGATGACATTGACAGTTGGTGATCTGGTATCTACTTTTTCATCTTGACACAACAGACAGCTTGATTGGCACCACTAAGCGTCACCAAGGTCTGATAAACAGTTTCCTATATAAAAGATTGTTGGTTATTATTTACTTACTAAGTTTGCCGCTTTGGCAACCTTTGGTCACCAATGATGACTTTGCTTACAACTTAATATATACTGTACTTATATACTGCCAATAATAAGTCACTTTTACCATTCATCTCTTATGCTTGAGCTTCAGAGTTCAATTTAGTTCATCCTTGACTTACTTTATGCCAAGGCACCATTGTTAGTGCTTTTTTTTGCCACTGGAAGTACACTAGTGTTTTAGTTCACTATGTGTCTTGCAACTATGGCAAGCCTCTAGCATTTAGCAATTACGCTAAGCACCATCTTTCCACTTTCTTACTGTTGCCCTCAGCTAACTTGTCTTCTAAGACTCTGCACAGTTTTTCTCAACTAGTGAGCCCAACGCTATTTCCTTTCCACCTTGTGCTTGCCTACCCAGATACCACTTGGTACAATTCCAGGTGTCATCAGAAGCAGAATTATATGATGTATCCTGGAGAGTTTTGAGGCTTGATATGATTCATTGCTACTTCAAAATTTTTTATGCAGTTCTTTGTGAGTATTGTATTGAATTATTAAAAGATATTCTAACCTTGTGCCTTTGCTACTGTTTAGACCTTCATATCCCACTATCCTAATGATATCTTTGGCACTAAGATGAGGTGTGCATTTACCAAGAGAGCATTTTGTTTATCTAAATATGGCCTTGCTGCTAAAAAAAAAGCACATATTAATATAAGCAGACTGTCATAAAAAAATCAGATATGAGCATATATTAATTAGAGGTGGAATAGGCTTATGCAATTTGTTATCTTATTGCAATATTAGTCATGCAACAGATTGTTGCAACAATTTGATACATTTTCTTAAAATCAACATTGTCTGCAATAAATGCTCTATTGCATGATCTCTTTGATCTTTCAGAGAAGTTCATATGCAACAGTGTATAAATATCAGCAAGCTGGTGCCAATGAAGAAATATAAGCTTAAGTTTTAAATCAGGCTTCAAGGCATTGAAGATGTTTGTATTGTGAGAATTCTATGTGCTGAGACCTCTGCAATGGCAATAAGCATTGAACATTTTAAAAAGGCAATCTACAGAGAACCTAAGATTTCTGATAAGCTCATCAAGTGAAAGTGTTAACTCCATCTCAATATCAGGGTTGCTATCCTCTGATGAGCTTGCAAGCTTGATTCTTAATATAATATGCTATTGATTATATGACTGAGCATTAAAAAACTATTCAAAAGCTGAAAAAATGTCATTATACAATAAAATAATATTAGCAACATTGTTTTCTGATGCAAGACTCTTTAAAGTCTTTGCATTTACTCTAGCTGACTCTGACATATAGTTAGAAAATATAGTCAGAGATTGTCTTGTATATATCAGGTTTTGCTTATTACAGAGGCTCAGATCATTGAGCAAATTTTTACATTGCAAATATGATGTCCACATGCATGGCAAATACTGTTGAGCATGACTGAGGTGTAGGAGACCAAGCAGTGAGACTAGAGATGCAATGGAGTACTAAATGAGTAGAGTTGATTATGTTTAAAAGGAGAGGTATAAGCAAGTGTTGAAAATGAAGAAGGGATGTTGAAGATGAGCACTAGACAGAAAGCTAGTCTTGAGACAAAGGTTCAATGATACCAAGGGAGCAATAGAGACTTAGTGAGTCTCAAAATCAAAAATAGAGGCATGAAGATATAGCCAAGCTGAAAAAAAAAGAGTCAAGTTGAGAAAAAATAATACAAAGCTGTAAAGTAGAAATAGATAAGAGAAAACTTAGAGACTTGAAGCAGATAGTAAAGAAAAACAGAGATAGATTTGAGGTAAGAAACACAAAACAAGTAGAGGTGATAGAAAAGAGACAATATGAAGCAAGTGAAAAAAGCAAACAAATTGAAATGATGAGACAGACAAGACTAAGGAAAACTGGAACATGAACCACAAAATAAAACAAATAGAAATACAGATAGAATATGCAATATTAAGACTACTTATATCAGAGGCTACACTACAACTTATATACCATAATAGATAGTATGCTTCAGGGCATGGAGCTGAGCTTTAATAATGAATCATGATGCTAGGCTTTCAATGGAGCACAAAGATTGTGCAAGACTCGGATGATTAGCAGTATGTGTTGTGCAGTATAAAGGAAGTTCTCAAAGGAAGGATCTTGCTTTGGGAGCATAGGAAGCATAGAATGTTGAGAAGATGAAAAGATGAGCAAGAAGGAGGCATTGGATGTAGAAGTCAGACTGAAGATGATGCATCAATCATAATGCATAATGGAAGCTTAGTTGAGGCTGAGGAAAGCCTTAGCACAAGCTAGAGAAAGCATTAAAGTGAGCAGTAAATCATAACAGTATATGCTATAAAGAGCCATACTGCTAGCTCTCTTGACACTAATGGTGTGCTCTGAAGCATCTAGCTTCACTATCAGCACTTATCTAGCTGGCGGCTAACATTATTGAGCTGAGCTTCATCAGCTTAAAAAGCCTCAACTATGAATTTCCAATAGGCCACCTTTATAAAATACAATGTAGAGCCTGCATAGGGTTGCACAAAAAACTAATGATATGACCAAGCTGGTTAAGACATTCATTTTTAAAAAGTTGGAGAGCCATATTTTTTAATAGTAAGAGCAATATAAGTACTAGCAACTAGCCATTCATGTGTTCTAATTGCAATAGTGAGAGTGTGAAAATGGAGTTTTAAATCCAACAAAACTTTGGTAATGAGGGCATGGTTTTTTGCTTCTTTTCAGAATTCAAGTACCTAAGTAGAGCTATGAATTGTGGCAGCAAATTTTAAATAGTCATCTTCTGAAGCTTTCTTAGAATATTGCTGTAAGAACAACCTCTGAAGGCTGTGGCCTAGTCATACAGCTGGCAGAGGGAAATCCAAAGTATATTGAAAGTATGTCACAAATAGCTAGTAAGGTATTAACTTGGCAAAGGGAAATCCAAAGAGAACAAGTCTAAGGAGTCACTCTGCCAGACAACAGAAAATAATCGACAGTAGGTCACATGACTGGTCACAAGTTATGGTCACAGGTTACGGTCATGTCACAGCAATGGTCACATGATCCAAACACATGCAGAGGTCATGCATATGCCATATAACTACAAATTGTATGCCAACGATTTTGCCAGTAGTGGCTGTAAGTCTATCCAGCCAAAAAGGAATGTCCAATAAGAAAGTAGATTTCCATGGTTCAACCAATGAGGAACTTGACAAGTTGAGAAGAAAGACAAAGGAAGTGAGTGAAACTGAAGCATGATTGAGAGAAAAAGGATGTAAAAGAGAGGTCCCCTGACAATTGCTGAAAATAAGACTGAACAAAATTCACTATTTTGTAACTTCAAGTCTTGAATAGGTGCTTGTTCTTTTCTAAAAAAGGTCCATGGTATACTCCAGTGATTTCTTTCTATTGAGCAAAGTTCTAGGGAGTGCCACTATATTTGAGAAAAATAGAGATAAAAATATTATAGACTAAGAGTGTCAGCATAATGCTGTGCAAGAATAAGCACAACTATAAAGCTTTCTACCTTGTATGACAATTATATAGAAATGTGAGATTTATTGACAATAAAGCTATATAAAGTAAGATCATACTTAAATAAACACATGATCTTTGTAGACCACTATTATTCATTTAGCTTGCCACTTATGATTATATACAAACTATAAAATGATATTAGTGTAATAAGATGGGTTACTACATTGCATAGCATGCCAGAGGTTTACAAGTCTCAGAAATAGCTAATATATACTATTTCATCATCTTATTAGTTGTTGAATATCTTGATATATATAGCTATAGTAGTTGTATTACTTCAGCATTTTGTCATATCTAGGTCATCTACATCATCAACCTCTATCACACTACTTGTAATTAGACCATCATGAAACTATAAACAAATTCAAGTTGTCAATAATAAGCAAGAGTCCACTTTCCTGATCTAATTTCTTTGCATTGTCTAGGTGCATTCTCATCTCAATTCTCTGCTAATGCATCATTGCTGAAGTCTCTATTGATATTATGAGTTGTTGTAATAGCACGTTTTAGAATGAATTGCTGATCAAATATATATGATGCTGGAATTTATTTGATTCATTAAAATCTAAGAAGCTCTATATCAGTGTTAGTGCATGTGCAGTATCTAATATTTATAAAAGCCAGCTTTAATGATTTGTCCTCATTGAACTATTTTGTTTGACAGTAGTTGAATGGCTTATACTGGATGGAACATATGACTTTGAGGCAGCAGAAAACTGTTGTGATGTAAAAGAGCCATCTTCCTAAATGAAAGTAGCAATGATGGCATACCCCAATAAAGATTGTCTTACAAAGATGTTATCAAGCACATTATCTATGCAATTGAGCAGTTGCAAGTAAAACTGCAAAGAAGGTGATAATAATGAAGTGGAGCTTAGATGAGGGACATTATCTGATGTCAACATTAAAATGTGGTTGCTGCTGCTGCTGCTGAGCATAGCAGCAAGGATGAGTACAGCACTTTGATAATGAGGGATGATTATAGTGGAGGCAATTAAACAGTAAAAAAACAGCATGTGAATTGAGCTAAGAAGAGCCAAGGGAGTTAACTCTGTTATAGCATGAGAGAGACTGGCTTTCTGCTTAATATTAATCTTCTTGGTCTCTAAACATGTCCTTAACTAGCAGCTTTGTTTGCTTTTTTTCTGTCTTAACAATAATGTCTGTTTTGTCCTGTCTGTCATTTATGTCTTAACAATTGTGTGCAGCTTGAATTGCTTATCATACTTATATTAGAAAAGGAATCCAACACATATATAGTTTTAGCATAATGAGATTTTGATTCAGTTGAAGCTGCAGTACTGCACAAGTGTGGAATGTGATGACAAGTTATAATAAATACAAAGCAACAAAGTAACAAAAATGATGCTAGCACAGTTAGGGGCATGACCATTATAATAAAAGCACAACAAACAAAATGTCATCTATAAAGTGAGCAATCCACTGCCTCTGCTACTCTACTACTTCACTACTTCACTATTTTAAATAACTCTATGTTTTTGCTCTTTGTGGAACTGTAAGTTAATCTTTTGATTTGTTTTAGCTATGTGAATTTTGTGTCCCTCTTTTTTTGTAGGGCCATTCTCAAAGATAGTGGTGAGAGCTATGCTGCTTGTTTATTTTAGTGCAATTCTTCTAAGAGTTACTATACTATAGGGTGAGCATATTTTAGTCTATATAGTCTATTAGCACATTTTTTAGCTGTCAAGTCCAGCATCAGTCTAATTGGCAGAATTACTATGTCTATTTTCAATACTTTTGCTACTCCACTACCCTACTGCTCCACTGCTCAAATTTATAGCTAAATTAACAGCTAATTGTCCTAATTTTTCAATGACACCACCTTTAAGCTCTTAAGAAACTTGTCCAATGCTTCACAGATTGTGTCCATAATGAATGTGCTAAACTGTAGTGCGTGCAAGTTAAGATTTGCTCTAATTATGTCTGCATTAGATGTATGAAACTATAGCATGTGTGAGTTCAAATGTGCTCTCAAAAATATCAACTCAAAGCAGCTAATAACTTAATGGATGCTAGAGAACTGATGCTAAAAGGCACTAAATCTATGCCTAGGCCAAAATCTTAGATGACAAGGCTATAAGTTCAATCTGCTTTGAAGCTAGAGATAGCTTTCTTTTGATCTGTCAAGTTGAAAACAATGGAGTGCATCCACTTAATATAAATAACAATCCTCAACAATTAATATCTCAGAAAGAATAGCATAAATATTAGCAATTGCTATTCTTTTTTCAGATACTCAATGATTACTGCAATATAGTGTATAATTGTGCACTATTTTTAATTAGATCAAGAAGAATCTTGACTTCAACCTCACTATAAATGAACATAACATTGGCACTGTCCTAAGGATTGGTCATGAAGCTAGCCACATAAATAAGACTGAATGTGCCATGACTTTTTGCAATTGCAACCCTTTAGAAGCTACACATTTGTGCAACTTTCCATATTACTAGCATTGGCAATTGTTAGGTGACCTCTTTTTTGCACTTTTTTTTTCTCAACCATGCTTCACTTTCATTCAATTCTTTTGCCTTTTTTTTCAACTTGCCAAATTTCTTATTAGTCAAACTATGAGAATCTACTTCCTTACTGAACATTCCTCTTTAGCTTTCTGCCAACTGTATGACTGAGCCACAGCCTTTAAAGGTTGCTCTTACAACAATACTCCTTTGAATAACATAGAGAAAAATAACTTTGTAAGTCATGCTGATAGCAAACAATTCATAAAATTGATAAAGATAGGTTTAGTGACAATGGCTATATATTAATAGCTATCAATAAAATCTGTGCAAAATCTATGGATGTTGCCATTTTTGTTGAAAATATGCAATATTCTCCACAAGCATCAATGCCTTTGTTTATCAATTATGGCACTTAGAAAGTGATTATGAATGTTTCAAAACTGACCTAAATTGTTGGAATTCATAGCTTCTCTATGAGAGTAGCTATCAGCTGCAGCATCAAACAATTTACATTGACCTACAGAGCTCAAAAAATGATCTCATCTAAGCTTTGGAAATTTCTACAGTGATTGTACATATCACTGAGGGTCAATACTTTGTGCTTTGCCAAGACTGATTTTGAGAAATCTACAGAAGAGAAATTGGCACTTTTTGGAACATTTAAAGCACTGATGAACTTGTCAAGCATGCACCTTCATTGATGCTCAGAAATCTTCAAACTAGCAAAAAAAAATGTGCTCACTCAAATCAATGTGTTTTGAATGTGTCTAAAGCATATAAGCATGCAAATTGTTAAAAGAATAAATCCTACCTAATGAAAATAATCAAAATCAATCTTTTAGCAGCAGATCTCATAAGAGACATGTTGGTGTTAAAAAAAGTAAGACCATGGAATGGCACTTAGTAAAGCATTCCTAAACTCAAATATGCAGTCTTTATGCATCTTATGCAGAAAAAGAAACATGCTCACTGCATTACTTCTACTGAGTTTTGAGAGAAGTTGCATGAGTGATAGAAAGAAATCAATAAAAAAATTTGATATAATAATATGATTGCAGATATTTTTATATCAAAAATCACTAAGTTTCAATATTCAACCCTAGAACTACAATGCGCAAACTGATCTTGGTCTATAATTCAGCTTAATTCATGCCTCTATAGCTATTGCACCTAATTTTAGCAACATCCAGGAGTGTGTGATGGGAAATCCAGTGGACTTGGCTGATCAACAAAAGCAATGATGTTGTGCAGCTTGATGAAAGAAGTAAAATCATATAAATAAAGTTTTCTTTTTGCAGAATATGGCCCTTGCTTTGAAATTAAACATGCTGAAATGCATCCCACTTATGTTGTGGCAAGCTTGGCTTGCCATTCTATGGCTTTGAAGCTCTCTGCCCCAAGATCAGTCTTTGCAATTGCCAACTAAGAAGTTGCATCTACTTCACATCATCTTTAATGTTTCAAAAGAAGCCAAACTGTTTTTTAAAGATTAGAACAATGCAAGCAACAGCCTAGTCAATGCTACAAAGATGTGCTTCATAGTCAATGGTGATGGCAATTAAAAGATATAATTTATAGAAGATAGTTGATTTTTTTGCACCATTTTTGTCTTTTAAAGAATCTGCTTGCACTAAGCAGTGATTTTCTATGCCTCTTGCCTATGATTGAAGGCTTTTTTTATGCATGAGTTGTACACATTTTAAATAGACAAAGTATGTAATGCATCTAGCATAATTGCCTAGATTTAAAACACACACTTTTTGTTGGTCACAACCCTAAATAATTGTGTAGCTGAGCTCAGAAATATGCTGAATAAAGCTTAATCTGACCTCTACATCAAAAGCCTCAAATCAATTCAGACTTCATACAAAGGCAGTAATCAAAAACTCATCATGCTTAACCCTCCTCAGTTTCTGTGAAAAGAGAAGTGAAGAAAACTCTTTGGAGCCACAATCTATTTTGCATTGAACAGCTCTTCTTTTTACTCCTATAGCCCTGATATGCACACATTCACTCTTTCTGTAAAGCTTCTGAGCATGGTGTGCAAACTTGTTCAGCTTAAGACCTTATTTCACCAGAAATCTAGGCCATCTTTGCGTATGTATTTCTGAATATAGAGGTGTCTATATGCTGCCATTTGCAAGAACTGTTCTGTATGCACCACTGCTAATAGAAGCAATGCTAAAAATTAAATATGGAGTGTTGACAGCAACATGGATGAGGCCATAAACAGATGATGAAGCACCAAATGCTGATTTGTTAATAATATCTTTGCAAAATTGAGAGGTGTTGAAGATGGATTGAAAGGGACCTAAGATGAGAATTGTCAAATAATGAGTTAATAAGGGTAAAATTGAAAAGCTTTGTGCCCTATAGAATGATAAAATTTTTGAGAGAGAGGCTTTATATGCATCCTTTCTTGCAGCTCTTGCATATGTATACTCATTCTTAATATTGGCATCAAACTTCACTTATATACTGTATATGTAGCACTATTTAGATAAGGTAGGTAAAATTGTTTGCTATATACCTTTAATTAGTGTCCATTTGATTAAGAGTGCACCTATAAAAATGTTTAATATATATATATATATATATATATATTGCCTTCATCAATTTAGATCTTAAATATTTAATGTTCCTTAGCTCTCAGAGACTTGCCAATATAGTGTAGTCAAGATTCACCATTAATGCTAAGTCTTCTCTCATCACTTAAGAATGCCACATTTAATAGGTTTCTTAAACTACATTCAACTCTTACAACATCTTCAAGATTGCATTTGAATCCTCTTCAACAGTCAACCTTACATTATGATTAATTGTCAAAGCAGAGATTAAACTTCTAGTTTAAACTTAGACAGAAATCTATGTAACAATCCACTATAAAGAAGAGAATACTGATATCAATACTGCCATGACTGACAAAAGCAATGTGGATGAGAGCTGTAGGATCAACCTTAAGAGTGCTTAATACAAATGCCACAATCTAGTACAATGTCATTTACCAACACATTTATGAAGCATTGTAGAAAAATAAAAGGATCTTTGTTGAGGGATGGAGTTGTATATACTCTGCAAATAGGCAGACAGAATGTTGATAATTGATGAGCATCAAAAAGAGTAGCATCAAACTGTGATGCTCAGAGATCATTAAAAGTCATTGAAAATCCAGAAATCTGAATAGTCATGATGACTATGACACTTGGAAATTATTGAAAGACCCTTAAAAGAGAAAAAAGTGGCACCATAATACTATAATCAGTGAATAATAGGAAAAAGTAGCTAAATACTTTGTCTCAACAGCAAGAAATCTCTGGCTTCTTGCTTTTTTAGTATTTTAAACTCTTATATATGTTCAAATAACTTCTCTGTGGTGCATAAATTATATTATAGAGAGCTATGAACGCAGCACTTGTACTTTTCACATGACCTCTCATATGAGAGGTGCATATAAATGCATATATTTCCCTCTAATAAGAGGTTTTTTTCTTACTTAAATGTATGCATTTACCAATAAATATATAGTATTTTGTAGACATATATTTAATACCAAGTATATAATCACTGTTGCCAGAGATTATGCCATCACTATCAGCATTGCCATCAACAGCTGTCAGATCCATCACTTGATCATTGATGTTAGCACTTTTACTTATTGTCAGGTTCTGCTAACTATGGAGGCTCAGTTTACTGAGCAAATTCCTTACATGGCATGCATAATGTTCACAGACGCAACATACTGTCAGGAGCGTGAGGCGTAGAAGACCAAAGCGGGACTAGAAATGCAAGCGGGGGATTGCCAGTAATGCTGAGCAGAGATATGAGTGCTAGGAATGGGGAGAAGGGGTGAAAGACAAGTGCTAGGAAAGTGCAAGTCCTAAGAATACAAGGGGAGAGGACAAAGCAAGCGCCAGTGCATGAGCAAGTCCTGGAGTTGACAAGTAGAGGGCCAAGGCAAGTGCGTGAACTTGGCAAGTTCTGGGATCAAAGGTGAAAGATGCAGTGATAAGACCCAGGTTGCATCAAAAGGCGTACTGACAATTTTCCTGGCATAGCCATATGGATTAGTGATTAGCACACTCTATGGATTACTTGCCACCCCCTCAAAAAGCTAAAGTTCAAACCTCAGACATACTTTTGGCATATTTTTTCATTATTATTTTTTGATTTATTCACCTTATTTTCTTAACTCCAAAGTTTTGCCGGCGTTGCTGCCACTCTCTAGTAACTGCCATCATTTCATGGCATTGACATTTTGGTGATTCCATACTTACTTTTGGCATTTTTGACATGACAGACAGCCTGATTGGCGCCGCTAAGAGCTGATGGACATTCCTCTATATAAAAGATTGTGGTCTACTATTTACTTACTAGTTCCCCATGTTGGCGACTTTGCTTACACTTTACTATATATATATACTGTACTTATAGCCTGCAAATAACAAGTTACCTTCACCATTGATAAGATCCAAGTTGTATCAAAAGGCGTACTGACAATTTTCCTGGCACAACCGCATGGATTAATGGTTAGCGCGCCCTATGGCTTACCAGCCACCCCCTCCAAAAGCTGAGGTTCGAACCCCTGGTCTATGCTTGGTGTATTTTTCATCATTATTTTTTTGATTTATTTACTTTATTTTCTTGACCCCGAAGTTTCACTAGCATTGCCGCCGTTCCCTAATAACCACTATCATTCCACTATATTGACATTTGGGCAATTCCATACTTACTTTTGGCATTTTTGACATGACAGACAGCTTGACTGACACCATTAGGCATTGCTAAGAGCTGATGGACATTTTTCTATATAAAAGATTGTGGTCTACTATTTACTTACTAGTTCCCCGTGTTGGCAACTCAAAGGTTGCCAACGGCAACCTCACCTACACTTTACTATATATACTGTACTTATAGCCTGCAAATAACAAGTCACCTTCACCGTTATTTCTTATGCTTGGGCTTCAGAGCTCAATTTTGTCTCTTATAAGTCTACTCTACACCAAGCGCACTTTTGTACAATGTCCTTGTCTTGCCACTGGGTTTACGCTAGTGTACTAGGCCTTCCTACACCTTGCAACTGTGGCAGGCACCTTACACTTGGCGACCACGCTAAGCTTATCCCTCACTACTTCTTTACCGCTGCCCTCTGCTAACCTGTTTTCTAAGACCCTGCATGGCTCACTTTAACTAGCGAGCCCAATGCTTTACGCCTTATGACTGCCTACCCAGACACCACTTGGTACAATTTTGGGCATCATCACCATTACCTCTTATGCTTGGGCTTCAGAGCTCAATTTTGCCTCCTTTAAGTTTACTCTACGCCAATGTCATGACCTGCTACCAAGCCATGGGACTCAGCCTCAGCCCGGGACTCCAACCCTCCCAAAACCACCCCCACAACTGCCCTGGGCCTGGACCGCTATCCAGCCAACTCCCTCGGCAGCCCCCAGCCATCATCGCCCATCACTGCCTATCAACGCCACTAGCCACCGCCACCTGCGGCATCCTCGGCCATCACCAGCCATCACTGCCTGTCACCGCCACAGCCACCACCACTTGCGGCATCCCTCGGCCATCACCACCATGACTGCCACATCAGCGCCGGTTTCGGCTATCACACCGCCCATAGCTGCCATATCAGCGCTGGCACTACCCATCACCTCCAGCTCACGCTAAGACCCCCATCATGCATCACAATCACGCATCACTGCTGCCTGACTTCTGCATGCCATGCCCTGCTTCCGCTCCCTCCTCACTGCCCCACCACCGCGTGTCTCTGCGTTTCCAATGCAAGACCTCTGCGCTGCATGACATGTCTCAACCTTGCCCCACCCTGTGTGGCCCCCAGGTCTCACCCCAAGCTCTGGCGCCACAACCCACCACTGGAACCCAGGCCTGAGCCCCGGGCTCTACGTACTGTGTAGTATATAAGTCGTAGAGTAGTAAGTAGTACTCTAGTCTTGATATTACTGTAGCCCTGTATTGTTTTGCTGTATTCTTGTCTCTGTCTCGTTTTCTTGTGCGTCCTGGTCTCATCATTTCAACTTGCTTCTTTTCTTATTGTACTCGTCTCGTATCGTCTTTCTATCTCATCTCTACTCGCCTCGTCCTCTAATCTATTCTATTTGCTCTCCTCTCCTTTCCTACCCTAAGTTCTCTTGGTTCTTCTGTTCCTGGCCCCTCTTCTTGACTTAATCTGTTCCACCTCTCCTTATCTTATCTCGACTCTCTCCCCTTTTGGCCACTTAACTTCCCCAGCTCTGCTTCCATCCCCAGGACTCGCTAAGTTCCCATGCCCATTATCTCTTTGATCCCCGGGACTCGCTCGCTCACCGGCACTTGCTCGTCCTATCCTCTTGTACTCCCGGGACTCACGCCAACCCCCAGCACTTGTCCTCCACCCTCCCTGGCACTCACCCACTTGCCAGCGCTACTGGCACTCCCCCGCATACTGCCCCTGCCCTGCTTCGGTCTCCTACGCCTCGCACCCTCCTGGTGCTCTGCATCTGTGTACACAGTGATCACCACATAAGGTATTTGCCCAGTGGACTGAGCCCCCGTGGTCAGCAGAACCTGACAGCCAAGAGCACTTTTGTATGGTGTCCTTGTCTTGCCACTGGAAGTACGCCAGTGTATTAGTCAGTTATATGCCTTGCAACTGTGGCAAGCCTCATACACTTGGCGACTATGCTAAGCCTCCCCTCACTACTTTCTTATTGCTGCCCTCTGCTAACCTGTCTTCTGGAACCCTGCCTGGCTCACCTCAATTAGCAAGCCCGACACTACACACTTTGTGACTACCTACTCAGACACCACTTGGTACAATTTTGAGTGTCATCAACTTGGAGCCCACTGCGAGAAGTTAGGGCAGAATTCTGCCAGAGACATGCTTCTAGAGGCAGCGCTGCCTTGCACAAGAATTCAAAGGTGCCATCATCCCTTTCTATTTAGCACCATCCACCCCACAGTTGCCAGGAGCTTTACCACTGACAACTCTTTTGGAAGAACTTCATCAAGCACACACAGATCTTACCATGGACGACATCAAAAACCTCTTTCTGCGCAACATCAACTTTACAGTCAGCCCTGAAAACCCCCTCTATTCACCTCTTGCTGACATACAGTCATACACTCTGCCATCACCACTTACCCCGTTATCTCAGTCATTTGACTCCTGCATCCCTTCTCCATTTGCTAAAGACATGCCAACTACCCTATTCCCTACACCAACTATACAACTGCCCTTGCCAACTCTCATGGAACCCACTGCACAACATATGCCACTCTGTAACCACTTCTCTGCACCAAAGTGGGACAAATCAAAACCTAGGGAACTCACTCAATACTTCAAGGAGCTAGAATACCTCTTTAGGGGCTGCGGCATTACTGACCACACCCAGATGAAGGAATACGTGGCAAGATACATCACATATGACACAGCAGAGACTTGGACTGATCTTCCCAAGTTCACTGCCACTACCACTTCTGTTGGCAACCAAGCAGCTACCACCATATCTTACAAAAACTGGAAGGAAGTTGTGATCCATTTGTACCCTGGCACCAAGGAGTCTATGCACTACATGGTAAACAAGCTTCACCAGCTGGTTCAGGACAATTTCAACCTTAGCGCATACACCCTTGGCACCTTCTCGACATATTACCGTGAATTCCAGAAGATCCTCTTGTTGGCTCCTCCAGCACGGCAAGATCCATGCCAACAAGGAACGATGCTTATTCCAACAAGGAGTTCTGACTTCACTTTGGGCAAAGATCGCTAGGCAACTGGAAATCTCCAAGCCAACCCACCACCTGGAAGATTCCTACAATGTCAAGAACGTCTACAAGGCAAGTAATCGGCACCTGAAGGGTACTGACACAAGTTTAGGCATCCCTTGTGCTAAGGGAATCTTACCAGTCACAACCCAGCCCCAGGTTGCTAACAACACAGTCACTACCAACAGTTACATCAAAAAGGAAGACATAGAAGTGGCCATTAGCACTGCCGTCACCTCAGCCATGACACATATTGAAACCAGTTTTAATACCCACCTCAGTACCCCTCGTACTCCTAACGCCGCTAACAGTCTTTGCCATTTTTGTGGCAAACTAGGCCACACTATGAGCAGAGGATGTTGCAACACCTTGGAACAGTACATCCACTTAGGTCAGGTCAGGTGTGGTACAGATGGCAAGGTCGTCCTCTCTACAGGCGCCAGCATTTCCAACTATCTGGAGCTCAAATCCTACCAAGAAAGAGTCAACAAATGGCATAGACGCAACTTCGGCAACATTGCCACCGGCACCCTTAGCGGCAATGCCAACCCTGACACAGATCAACATGTCCAACAGCAGTTAATCCATGAAGTGTTACACTTGAATAGTGTTGGCGAGAAGAGAGGCTTGTCAAAGGAAAGTCATATCGCAGCTCTTGAGATGGAGTTAAACGCTCTCAAGAACCAGGTGTTCGATGGGGTAGAGGTATCAAGACCCAAGCAACCATTGAAGGGCTACAAACCCATGGCAACCATTGCTAATGACCCTGCCCTGCCTGCACCAGAAGCCCCTTCAGCCCCTTCTAGCACTGTCCCTGCTGGCAACATGCCAACCGTCGCTAATGCTCCTGATCTCTTGCCACCCCTTTACTCCTATTCTGGACTTAATAATTGCTATCAGCCCTCAGCACAACAAAACTTTAGTGCCCCCAACAAGCGAGCTGATGGCGCTTACCTACTGCACCAGTATATGACATTGAAAAATCCAACCAGGTCTTTGCACACATTATGAAGTCAGCAGTTATGCTATCAGTGGAGGAACTGTGCAGCATTGTGCCAGACGTTGATAAGACCCAGGTTGTATCAAGAGGTGTACTAACGATTTTCCTGGCACAACCGCATGGATTAGTGGTTAGTGCCTCTATGGATTACTGGCCAACCCCTTCAAGAGCTGAGGTTCGAACCCCGGGGCCCACCTTTGGTTACTTTTTACCAGTTTTGTTGGCATTGCCGCCGTTTCCTAGAGACTGGCATCATTCCAATATATTGACATTTGGGTGATTCCATACTTACTTTTTGACATTTTTTGACATGGCAGACAGCTTGACTGACGCCGTTAGGCATCGCTAAGAGCTGATGGACAGTTTCCTATATAAAAGATTGTGGCCTGTTGTTTACTTACTAGTTCCCCGTGTTAGCGCCCCAAGGGT